>JAFJMP010000096.1:0-31038 GCA_029692085.1 Gymnothorax javanicus | reverse complement strand
TGGAGCTGAATACTGGACAGGACTTTTACTTCATGGACCTGGATTTCACACATCTACACAACAACACCACAGACAGCCCATATTCCACATCGTTATGAGCGAAAATAAATAGAAAATTTAAGTAGAAAGTGTAGATCCCGATAATATTTATCCCCTGCACAGAATTAAATCAAACTGAGATATTCCCAGGAAAGGGAAATATACAATCAGCATACAACCTCACAGTCATTTGGCAAAACCAGAGCACTGAAAAAAAAAAAAAAAACTACACAATATATGGAAAAATCCTCAAGTGATTGAACAGATATGACATATATCTAACAGGAAAAAAAAAAAAATTAAAGGTGACCTATTATGCTATTTTTTCCAAGTTTATATTTTGGTCTTTGACTCCCCTAGAGTACTCCTGATGGAGCAAAAGTAAAAAAGGAACTTATTTCGCTCATACTGCCATCCTCAAAAACCCCCATTTGTAATCCATAGTAGTCTCTGCCTGAAACGCCTCATTGGGGTGGCTCTTCCGCTATGGCCCCCCTCCCCGTGTGCCCACTTTCTTCTGACTGGCCAGCTCTGTGGCGGGCGGATCTAGGCGGGGAGGCAGCAGAACGCAGTTTTTCCGGGTCCGGGCGGAGGTGAAACTGGCGTGTCTCCCAGAGGAATCGGCCGGGCACATTCTGCAATCAAACGCAGTACATTTGTATAGATCTAATGAAATTAACTTGTTCTAATCGGCAACGGCGAAAGTGGAGGACGCAGTGAATGTCTGGCAGGTCAAGCTCGAATTTGCTGTCTACCCACGCCTACTATGGTGAGTACACGGTGTTTCTACTCCAGCTAGGATTGAGGAAAGCTAGAATCCACCCATATAGACACATTTGTAGAAGCGGGTCGACAAACCTAAGTGTAGACCGGAGACTGTAGAAATCCGGTGGGTCTGAGTTTAGAGGGAACACGGACAGTGAGGAGCAGCTAAAAAGTGGACCAACAGCTTATGGACTGCTTTGGTGTGTATAAGGACCTGCTGGTTCGTGTGCATAGCTGTGGTGTGACGTTAGCGTGGAGTAACAAACAGCTTCTGAGCTGGTGTATGTATGAAGGGGCTTACGAAGCTCCAGGCTAAACGCACCGGAAATTGCCCGTGGTAATGGTTAACTTATTGTGTCGGAATGACCAGCGTTTGCTTTCGAGAACATGTCGATGAGCCGCTTTCACACTCGAAATGAATTTTTCACGCGACAAGATTACATTCAAAGTCAATGCATTGTCTTTGCATTTACTTTGAATGTAATCTACGATCCGTAACAGCGCCCATTACGCGTATTCGCGTCTTTGCATTGACTTTGAATGTAGCTGTGCGCATAGTGCGCGATAGTTTGGCGTCGGTGTGAAAGCTGCTTAACGCGCCCATAACTCGTGTATTCAAGTCTTTGCATTGACTTTTGAATGTAATCTGTTAGTTTTGCGTCCGGTTGAAAGCTGCTTAACGTGCCCCATAACTTCGAGTATTCAAGTCTTTGCATTGACTTTGAATGTAATCTGTCTCGTGAAAAATTCATTTCGCGTACGATGTGAAAGCAGCTTTATGGATAGTACGCGACAGCTAGAGAGAGCTCGGTTACGTTATGAACATAATACAGGTTTTGCAGACCGTAAGTTCCGTTTAGCGCGGACAAGTTGCTTATGTGGAGCCAGCAAATCAATCACTTCTACAGGAAAGAATTACCTATTTAATCTCCGCCTTTTTGGACTTTTTATTACCCACAACAATTTCTAAAGGGGGATGAAATTATGTCACGGTAGTGCAGAGAAATCCTTTGTTATACCAGACACATTAGAGCTTCTATGTTTGCGCGATTGCTTTCACGGTAGAATCAGAGAGCTAACCAGATATTTGTTATAGGGATCCGCTGATCCGGTCATGGATAAGTGAAGCGATATCACAAGCAGCCGCTTCAACTGTAGTGGCTACAATCGGACAACGTTATGATGAAACTGCCACATTGATGCTTGCAGTAATACAAAGCATACCGATCAGAATTACTGCATATAAGTTAACCAGGAGCATTTTAATTAGCACGGAGGCACGCCAAACTAACATGCAGTAGCTGGTAACGGCGGTCATAACCACAGAGGCAAACCCTTGCAATACAGGTTTTACAGACAGCAAGTTCTGTTACTGTGGACAGTGGTACCAAGCACCCAAATTACAAACAAGTATTAAAAGTTAGCTTCAAATGAGGTTTATGTTCACACACCTTCTGTAGAATTTCCCCTGATATCACTCTTGCACATTTAGGACACAAACATTAGCAACAGTAACTTGGCTACGTTAGCCGCAGTGCTACAGCCACAATCAACTGGCTATCACGTCAGGTTGGCTTATGCAGTAAAAGCAACTTACAGCTTCTGTGTCTGTGAGTCACGGACAGTCGAACCGATACAGGCTTTATCTTCAGATATTTTACAAAAGCCTGCGTTTGAGGCCAGTTGTTAGTGCTATCGCTAGCGGTCCTGCTAGCCACCCGTAACACGTTAGCTTCACTTACATTACTTGCTCTTATATGGTTACTTACAGCTTGTAGCTCCGAGCACTTGATCGATGCAGCTGCTTCAGGTTTGAGAAGCAGCTGAAATGCTTATCCTGTGCGAATTATCCTTTATTGACAAAGCTGTCTTTGTTGAAATGCTGAGCACAAGCAGCTAATGTTCCCTTTGGCCGTGGCTGTTTGCTGCCAGCAAACAAAAAAAGCTACCCACTGATTTCTGGTGGCATCCTCTTTTGGAAGAGAAATAAGTGTTTTTCTTCATGTCCAAAAGTTAACGGACAAGCAGCTTTGGGAGAGATACTGACAAATTGCACCTCAAATGATCTGCGGCTCTTCTTTTGTATTTCCAAAAGTGTAGACGCTACTAAGGCATAGTATGATCTCTGCCGTTGTTAGTGCCTGCTAGAATAGTTTCGGTGTGGGGCAGGTCCAGCGCGCCCGTGATTGGCCTCTGGCTGGGTCTGTACTAATTGGACAGCACAACCTGGCGTCAGGTTTTGCCCAGATCTCGAAGGAGGAGCTGTTCAGAGAGGAAAATCACATTCACAAAATCACGTTCTTGGATTCACGGCAAAACCCTGTATCTTATGTTTAGAAACTTTTCAGAGGTTGAGTATGGACAACTAACATTATAACATTACTAATATGTCTTAAAAGAAGGATCAGAATAATAGGTCCCCATTAAGTGATTTGATTTGGGTGGTTAGGGAGTAAGGCTTGCCACAATACGGACTGTGACTTTACTTTTTATTAACGTCAATTCCATGGTAACAATGAAAATAAACCCAATGGAATGGTACATTTTGTGTTGAACTAATAAGCGGTAGTGTTATCACACCCACATCAGTGCTGGAACAAGGTAAATCTAATGAACCTAGGAAGGCCCCTTAATCGTTGCTTTATTTACTACGCATTAGTACGTTTATTACTATAAGAAATTTTTTAGTGCATGATCATATGGCATTTTTAAAAAAAATCAGATGCATGCAGGATGCTCAGTAATGGAACACAGCCATATTCGAAATTGCAGATTTAATTCCTATATACTGCATTCTACACCAGTGTTTATTGGACACCTCATGCTTCTCTATGCAGTAGTATACCGTGTGTTTGCCCGTATATGACAATAGCCATGTCCTGTACTGCACAGTCAAAAGACTACCAAGTTATTAAGATCACCTGGGTCCCCTGGAACATTACCATTGATTGTGTTGTATTGTGGAATACAGTGCCCCGCGAGACAGGGTACTGTTACATTTGGCCTTTGCAGTATGTCATTTGAGTAACTTTGATGTACCGGTACTGGTAAATTTCATGACTTTTTGCCTTAGTGTTACATCACCAAAACGATATTCTGGAACTGGAAAAGGCTAAATTTTCTAAAGAAAATTTGTGTGCTTGCTTCAGCGAGAGAAGTTGAAGAGGTTGGCTTATAAAATGAAGGTGCTTGGAAACTGAGGCAAAGGAAATTGCTGAAGAAATGTAGAAAAACTGCTGAAATGTAAACACAAGACTTTAAAACTGAAAGTAATTGTTTCAGGAATTCTGACTTTTCAGCTGTATCATGACCGAGTCTACTCTTCTTCAACCAAGCAGGGGGAAAAGAAGGTCAATTGGAGCCAATGAGGTTGACGCATTTTTCTATGTAGCTCTGTGCATATCTAGGTCAACCCAGTGCATGCTGAGAATTTAGCTTTATAGCAGAGCAAACATTGGCAGACTGCCGCGGCTGTTGTTGCTTATAGCTCACTGTCAGTGTCTCCCCCAGTTCCTAACTATACAACGCTGACCTGGCCAAGTAGTGAAATGCTGCTATTCGCGGCTCTCTGTTCATTTCTGTGCGCTGTGTTTGCAAGCTAAATAGCTAATAATAGCAAGCTGCAAGATATCGTTAACACATGTTGTGCTATTATTCACGGCTCCCTTATTTTTTGCGCTATTATTAGCTAGTAAGCTAGCGAACACACAGTGCACAGAATGTGTTCGAAATGGGTCGAACTTGAGCGTTGAAATTGCCATCACTGCAGATGACATAATCAATAGCTAGCTAATATTATCTAGTAAGCTACTCAATGAGTATGGAAAAGTTACGTCTGCTGGCTTAGCAAGGATGGCAGTTCGGGCATTTTGATAGCAATATTTCGCCTGTTTTAGATACGATCGTAAATATATCTAGCTAGTGCGAAAAGTTTCTAGTATATACTGGAACAGGAGCTCGAGCGATTGTTTTCTGCTTTGCAATTTTTTTTCTGTAACGTGTGTTCTTGGAGCTGGTTTGAGCGACTGTACAAACGACGATATCGAAAAGTGTTTCACTGAGTTTGACGCAGAAGAATGAGATTTGTCTAACACTCATATCAATCTCAATCCAAACAATGATAATGCTGAGGCCAGGAAAATGTCCAGCAGAGGGCAGAATTGAACCGCAATACCGCTATGCCACAATTTCGCTGAGCCATTTGAGTTAATGGTTAAAGCATTTGGTCCAACGGAGATTTTAGCTAAGGTATCTCTTACATACTACTGCCTCAAGTCCAATCAGTACCATACTGAAGAGGAGAGTCTGCTGAGCAAAATATGTCAAAATTGTGTGTGTAGTGGCAAAAATGTGGGAACACGAGCAAGTTATAAAACTGTCTTTCAGCTTCCCAACCGGAATTTTCTTGTCTGATTTAATATGGGAGTTGATGGAGTTTCGGTTAGTGCTCCCGTCGCTTTTAGGCTTATACTGCCGAAACCGTCTGTCCGATATCTTGCATAGTTACGTTTTCGTGACCAGCACAACTTTTGCTACAACTTGGATACAAAAATATTTATGTGGAGTGAAAACTGTGGGAGCAAGTTTAAGAGAAGACTTCTTTGCGATTTTACAGCTGCCACTCTGTGACGTCACCACACTGCAAGTTCCCAGTATGTATTGTAACAGAAGTCATTTTTAAAAATTATAATTAAAAAATTATAGAAGTTATGAAAAATTTGCAGAGTGAAGTTTGAATGACATTTCTAGGTGAAAGTATGACAGAGTAAAAAATAGCAGAAAATACCTGAATCTACTGAATCAGCACAAAAATGGCTTGATTTAATAGGACCCCAAAAAATTACATTTAAAACTAAATACCTCAGAAACTAAAAACAAAATCAAAAATCTGTAGATGCAGTGTAATTCAGAACAAGCTGAATTTTTTGAAGTCTGAACAGAATCAATAGCTTAAACGGTGTAGGAGTTAGATGGCTAAATTTAGACAGAAGAAGAAATAAGAGAATAGAGTGTGCTGCTTCACTGAAGCAAGCACACAATTAAAATATATCACTTTGTGAAGTAGAAATAAATATAAAAAATATCTTTTTTATTCTCTACCTTCTTTTTTTACGATGGAGTATTTGTGCCAGGCATAAGGAAGATTTTTTAAAATTTTCCATTTCGACTCAACTGAAACTTTATTTATAGAGCACATTTAAAACGACAGCAGTCGACCAAAGTGCTGTACAGAAGTGGGCATTTTGAGACTAAAGTCAGAATGTCGAGACTAAATGGAAATGCCGAGAATAAAGTGAAAATACCGAGATTTAAGTTGAAATGTCGAGATTAAAGCCGAAATGAGAATAATGTTGACATTTTAAGATTTAAGTTCAAATCAACTTCAAATCAAACTGCGAGCATTAGCGCATATCGCTGCATGTACAAAATGCCTAATGTAGATAAATTAGTGAAATTGTACTTCAGAATAGGTTTTTGTAACACGGAAATTCTTTCTCTTTTAGCGCATACACACAACGTGGTAATAAGTATTAGGAGATTGTGCCAAAAATTGCATTTGTTCAGAAGGAGAAACCACACGAACTTAGAAGACGTGGCCGCATTCGTGCAAAATGAAATAGCTGGTAATGGACAGATGCAAGGGTTTCAATGGTTACACTAGTGTGCAATACAGAGAGGATGTTGTATCCCAGGACACAATAAGACAATTGATCAAGGTCATTGATCCTGAGGGCGTAAAGCTTCGGCGGGCGCGGCATCTGAGACGCAGGCATGACTGCACCGAAGGTCCCAACGCGCTATGGCATATGGATTCGTACGATAAGCTGAAGCCGTACGGCATTGCCATCAATGGTTGTATTGACTGTTTTAGCCGCTATGTTATGTGGATTGAAGCTTACAAAACAAACAATGACCCAAAATTAATAGCAGACTACTTCCATCACATCCATTGAGCACTTGGGAGGATGCCTGGAGAGACTGCGCACTGACCGAGCCAAGGAAAATGGGCACATCAAAAACGTGCTTGTCATTTAGCACAAGAATCCTACATATAGTTTTGCAGGAGACCAAAGTTTCATCTATAGACGCAGCACTGCAATCCAGCGGATTGTATTGTAGAATGGATGGATTGCTGCTGACTTTAATGTCGAAATTTTGCCTCTATTCTCGAAACAGTACTGCAACATTATTCGTGACATTTTGACTTCATTCTCAGCGTTTATACTTTATTCCTCACCATTCTAGGCATTTTGACTTTATTCTTGGCATTTCCACTTTATTCTCCACATTTCGACTTCGTTTTCGGCATTTCCACTTTATTCTCGACATTTCCACTTTATTCTCGGCATTTCCACTTTATTCTCGACATTTCGACTTAGTTCTCGGCATTTCCACTTTACTCTCGACATTTTCACTTTATTCTCGACATTTCGATTTTGTTCTCGGCATTTCCACTTTAAGGCCTGATTCCACGGGAGGCGTCTTGGATGGCGTTACTGCCTGCTTGATTGCGGAGTTGATCCACGGCCATTCTAGACAATGGTTGTGATTCCACCAGCAGCGCCCGCAGCGCGTCTCGGCAGCGTCCCAGGCGGCTCTCCGCTGCCCGCTGAAAATCTGGCGCTGAGTCTATTTCTGCCGCTGGCGAGACGCGGTCGCGCTGATCTGAATATAGCAGGGGATCGTTTCCCATAGTTCGACTATATACATTTATTGGATCCAACTTCACGTTAGTATTTGTGCTACGGGAACGCACACCAGATCGTGCCAGGCAGGAAGTAACTATCAAGGGAATACGCTTTTAACTAAAAGAAAACCAGCCACAAATGTTTGATATAAAATTTGTTTTATAATTTACTTTTTTCAAAGTTGTGATTTTGTTTTAACTAAAACACGGGCGCAGTTTTTTAATCTATGGTGTTCACGGCTGGACTGTAGGCTCTACAGCACTACAAAGACGGAAATGACATTAAATGCAATTAACGCAGTAAAAATAACAGAAAGCATATAAGGTCGTTGCACAAATATGCGGTAAAAATGGCGAAATATGCGAAATCTGAGCAGGTTGATTGTATCAGCTGGCAGGGCGCTGCGCTGGCGTTCGCGTTCAGTGGAACATGAAGTCGCATACAAGGCGCCCAGCAAAATAGCTCAAAGCTCACGTCACGCTGTAAACAGCGTTCGGTGGAATCCAGGGGTTACTCTCGAGATTTCCACTTTATTCTCGACATTTCCACTTTATTCTCAGCATTTCCACTTTAATCTCGACATTTCCACTTTATTCTCGCTATTTTGACTTAGTTTCGGCATTTCCATTTTTTTTCTCGACATTCGACTTTTTTTCTCTGCATTTCCACTTCATTCTCGACATTTCGATTTTTGTTCTCGGTATTTCTACTTTACTCTCAACATTTTCCACTTTATTCTCTGCATTTCCACTTTATTCTCGACATTTCGATTTTTGTTCTCAGTATTTCCACTTTACTCTCGACATTTCCACTTTATTCTCGGCATTTCCACTTTGTTCTCGGCATTTCCACTTTATTCTTGATATTTCAATTTTGTTCTCGGCATTTCCACTTTATTCTCAACATTTCCACTTCATTCTCGGTGTTTCTACTTTATTCCTTACCATTCTAGGCATTTCAACTTTATTCTCGACATTTCCACTTTATTCTCAGCATTTCCACTTTAATCTAAACATTTCCACTTTATTCTCGCTATTTCGACTTAGTTCTCTAGCATTTCCATTTTTTCTCGATATTTCGACTTTTTTCTCTGCATTTCCACTTTATTCTCGACATTTCGATTTTGTTCTCGGTATTTCCACTTTACTCTCGACATTTCCACTTTATTCTCTGCATTTCCACTTTATTCTCGACATTTCGATTTTGTTCTCGGTATTTCCACTTTACTCTCGACATTTCCACTTTATTCTCTGCATTTCCACTTTATTCTCGACATTTCGATTTTGTTCTCAGTATTTCCACTTTACTCTCGACATTTTCCACTTTATTCTCGGCATTTCCACTTTGTTCTCGGCATTTCCACTTTTATTCTCGGTATTTCAATTTTGTTCTCGGCATTTCCACTTTATTCTCAACATTTCCACTTCATTCTCGGTGTTTCTACTTTATTCCTTACCATTCTAGGCATTTCAACTTTATTCTCGACATTTCCACTTTATTCTCAGCATTTCCACTTTAATCTCGACATTTCCACTTTATTCTCGCTATTTCGACTTAGTTCTCGGCATTTCCATTTTTTCTCGATATTTCGACTTTTTTCTCTGCATTTCCACTTTATTCTCGACATTTCGATTTTTTGTTCTCGTATTTCCACTTTACTCTCGACATTTCCACTTTATTCTCTGCATTTCCACTTTATTCTCGACATTTCGATTTTTGTTCTCAGTATTTCCACTTTACTCTCGACATTTCCACTTTATTCTCTGCATTTCCACTTTATTCGACATTTGATTTTGTTCTCAGTATTTCCACTTTACTCTCGACATTTCCACTTTATTCTCGGCATTTCCACTTTGTTCTCGGCATTTCCACTTTATTCTCGGTATTTCAATTTTGTTCTCGGCATTTCCACTTTATTCTCAACATTTCCACTTCATTCTCGGTGTTTCTACTTTATTCCTTACCATTCTAGGCATTTCAACTTTATTCTCGACATTTCCACTTTATTCTCGACATTTCCACTTTATTCTCAGCATTTCCACTTTAATCTCGACATTTCCACTTTATTCTCGCTATTTAAACTTAGTTCTCGGCATTTCCATTTTTCTCGACATTTGACTTTTCTCTGCATTTCCACTTTATTCTCGACATTTTGATTTTGTTCTCGGTATTTCCACTTCTCTCGACATTTCCACTTTATTCTCTGCATTTCCACTTTATTCTCGACATTTCGATTTTGTTCTCAGTATTTCCACTTTCTCGACATTTCCACTTTATTCTCGACATTTCCACTTTGTTCTCGGCATTTCCACTTTATTCTCGGTATTTCAATTTTGTTCTCGGCATTTCCACTTTATTCTCAACATTTCCACTTCATTCTCGGTGTTTCTACTTTATTCCTTACCATTCTAGGCATTTCAACTTTATTCTCGACATTTCCACTTTATTCTCGACATTTCCACTTTATTCTCAGCATTTCCACTTTAATCTCGACATTTCCACTTTATTCTCGCTATTTCGACTTAGTTCTCGGCATTTCCATTTTTTCTCGACATTTGACTTTTTTCTCTGCATTTCCACTTTATTCTCGACATTTCGATTTTGTTCTCGGTATTTCCACTTTACTCTCGACATTTCCACTTTATTCTCTGCATTTCCACTTTATTCTCGACATTTCGATTTTGTTCTCAGTATTTCCACTTTACTCTCGACATTTCCACTTTATTCTCGGCATTTCCACTTTGTTCTCGGCATTTCCACTTTATTCTCGGTATTTCAATTTTGTTCTCGGCATTTCCACTTTATTCTCAACATTTCCACTTCATTCTCGGTGTTTCTACTTTATTCCTTACCATTCTAGGCATTTCAACTTTATTCTTGACATTTCCACTTTATTCTCGGCATTTCCACTATATTCTCGACATTTCGACTTTACTCTCGACATTTTCACTTAATTCTCGATATTTCGGATTTTGTTCTCGACATTTTCACTTTATTCTCGACATTTTAATTTTGTTCTCGACATTTCCATTGTATTCTCTGCATTTCCACTTTATTCTCGACATTTCGACTTAGTTCTCGGCATTTACACTTTATTCTCAACATTTCAACTTAGTTCTCGGCATTTACACTTTTTCTCGACATTTCGACTTTTTTCTCTGCATTTCCACTTTACTCTCGATATTTCGATTTTGTTCTCGACATTTCCACTTTATTCTCGGCATTTCCACTTTATTCTCGACATTTCGATTTTATTCTCGGCATTTCCACTTTACTCTCGACGTTTTCACTTTATTCTTGACATTTCGATTTTGTTCTCGACATTTCCACTTTATTCTCTGTATTTCCACTTTATTTTCGACATTTCGACTTAGTTCTCGGCATTTCCACTTTTTCTCAACATTTCCACTTTTTTCTCTGCATTTCCACTTTATTCTCGACATTTCGATTTTGTTCTCGGTATTTCCACTTTACTCTCGACATTTCCACTTTATTCTCTGCATTTCCACTTTATTCTCGGTATTTCCACTTTACTCTCGACATTTCCACTTTATTCTCTGCATTTCCACTTTATTCTCGACATTTCGATTTTGTTCTCAGTATTTCCACTTTACTCTCGACATTTCCACTTTATTCTCGGCATTTCCACTTTGTTCTCGGCATTTCCACTTTATTCTCGGTATTTCAATTTTGTTCTCGGCATTTCCACTTTATTCTCAACATTTCCACTTCATTCTCGGTGTTTCTACTTTATTCCTTACCATTCTAGGCATTTCAACTTTATTCTCGACATTTCCACTTTATTCTCGACATTTCCACTTTATTCTCAGCATTTCCACTTTAATCTCGACATTTCCACTTTATTCTCGCTATTTCGACTTAGTTCTCGGCATTTCCATTTTTCGACATTTGACTTTTTTCTCTGCATTTCCACTTTATTCTCGACATTTTCGATTTTGTTCTCATTATTTCCACTTTACTCTCGACATTTCCACTTTATTCTCTGCATTTCCACTTTATTCTCGACATTTCGATTTTGTTCTCAGTATTTCCACTTTACTCTCGACATTTCCACTTTATTCTCGGCATTTCCACTTTGTTCTCGGCATTTCCACTTTATTCTCGGTATTTCAATTTTGTTCTCGGCATTTCCACTTTATTCTCAACATTTCCACTTCATTCTCGGTGTTTCTACTTTATTCCTTACCATTCTAGGCATTTCAACTTTATTCTTGACATTTCCACTTTATTCTCGGCATTTCCACTATATTCTCGACATTTCGACTTTACTCTCGACATTTTCACTTAATTCTCGATATTTGGATTTTGTTCTCGACATTTTCACTTTATTCTCGACATTTTAATTTTGTTTCGACATTTCCACTTTATTCTCTGCATTTCCACTTTATTCTCGACATTTCGACTTAGTTCTCGGCATTTACACTTTATTCTCAACATTTCAACTTAGTTCTCGGCATTTACACTTTTTCTCGACATTTCGACTTTTTTCTCTGCATTTCCACTTTACTCTCGATATTTCGATTTTGTTCTCGACATTTCCACTTTATTCTCGGCATTTCCACTTTATTCTCGACATTTCGATTTTATTCTCGGCATTTCCACTTTACTCTCGACGTTTTCACTTTATTCTTGACATTTCGATTTTGTTCTCGACATTTCCACTTTATTCTCTGTATTTCCACTTTATTTTCGACATTTCGACTTAGTTCTCGGCATTTCCACTTTTTCTCAACATTTCCACTTTTTTCTCTGCATTTCCACTTTATTCTCGACATTTCGATTTTGTTCTCGGCATTTCCACTTTACTTTCGAGATTTCCACTTTATTCTCGACATTTCCACTTTGTTCTCGGCATTTCCACTTTACTCTTGACATTTCCACTTTATTCTCAGCATTTCCACTTTATTCTCGACATTTCCACTTTGTTCTCGGCATTTCCACTTTACTCTCGACATTTCCACTTTATTCTCGGCGTTTCTACTTTATTCTCTGCATTTACACTGTATTCTCGACATTTCGATTTTGTTCTCAGCATTTCCACTTTATTCTCAACATTTCCACTTCATTCTCGGCGTTTCTACTTTATTCCTCACCATTCTAGGCATTTCAACTTTATTCTCGACATTTCCACTTTATTCTCGGCATTTCCACTTAATCCTCGGCATTACCACTTTACTCTCGACATTTCCACTTCATTCTCGGTGTTTCTACTTTATTCCTCACCATTCTAGGCATTTCAACTTTATTCTCTGCATTTCCACTTTATTCTCGATATTTCGATTTTGTTCTCGACATTTCCACTTTATTCTCGGCATTTCCACTTTATTCTCGACATTTCGATTTTATTCTCGGCATTGCCACTTTACTCTCGACGTTTTCACGTTATTCTCGACATTTCGATTTTGTTCTCAGCATTTCCACTTTATTCTCAACATTTCCACTTCATTCTCGGCGTTTCTACTTTATTCCTCACCATTCTAGGCATTTCAACTTTATTCTCGACATTTCCACTTTATTCTCGACATTTCCACTTTATTCTCGGCATTTCCACTTTATTCTCGGCATTTCCACTTAATCCTCGGCATTACCACTTTACTCTCGACATTTCCACTTCATTCTCGGTGTTTCTACTTTATTCCTCACCATTCAGGCATTTCAACTTTATTCTCTGCATTTCCACTTTATTCTCGATATTTCGACTGTTCTCGGCATTTCCACTTTACTCTCCACATTTCCACTTTATTCTCGACACTTTCACTTTATTCTCAACATTTCGACTTAGTTCTCAGCATTTACACTTTATTCTCGACATTTCAACTTAGTTCTCGGCATTTACACTTTTTCTCGACATTTCGACGTTTTTCTCTGCATTTCCACTTTACTCTCGATATTTCCACTTTATTCTCGGCATTTCCACTTAATCCTCGGCATTACCACTTTACTCTCGACATTTCCACTTCATTCTCGGTGTTTCTACTTTATTCCTCACCATTCTAGGCATTTCAACTTTATTCTCTGCATTTCCACTTTATTCTCGATATTTCGACTGTTCTTGGCATTTCCACTTTATTCTCGACATTTCGATTTTGTTCTCGGCATTTCCACTTTACTCTCCACATTTCCACTTTATTCTCGACACTTTCACTTTATTCTCGACATTTCGACTTAGTTCTTGGCATTTACACTTTATTCTCAACATTTCGACTTAGTTCTCGGCATTGACCCTTTATTCTCGACATTTCAACTTAGTTCTCGGCATTTACACTTTTTCTCGACATTTCGACTTTTTTCTCTGCATTTCCACTTTACTCTCGATATTTCGATTTTGTTCTCGACATTTCCACTTTATTCTCGGCATTTCCACTTTATTCTCGACATTTCGATTTTATTCTCGGCATTTCCACTTTACTCTCGACGTTTTCACGTTATTCTCGACATTTCGATTTTGTTCTCAGCATTTCCACTTTATTCTCAACATTTCCACTTCATTCTCGGCGTTTCTACTTTATTCCTCACCATTCTAGGCATTTCAACTTTATTCTCGACATTTCCACTTTATTCTCGACATTTCCACTTTATTCTCGGCATTTCCACTTTATTCTCGGCATTTCCACTTAATCCTCGGCATTACCACTTTACTCTCGACATTTCCACTTCATTCTCGGTGTTTCTACTTTATTCCTCACCATTCTAGGCATTTCAACTTTATTCTCTGCATTTCCACTTTATTCTTGATATTTCGACTGTTCTCGGCATTTCCACTTTACTCTCCACATTTCCACTTTATTCTCGACACTTTCACTTTATTCTCAACATTTCGACTTAGTTCTCGGCATTTACACTTTATTCTCGACATTTCAACTTAGTTCTCGGCATTTACACTTTTTCTCGACATTTCGACGTTTTTCTCTGCATTTCCACTTTACTCTCGATATTTCCACTTTATTCTCGACATTTCGATTTTATTCTCGGCATTTCCACTTTACTCTCGACGTTTTCACTTTATTCTTGACATTTCGATTTTGTTCTCGACATTTCCACTTTATTCTCTGTATTTCCACTTTATTTTCGACATTTCGACTTAGTTCTCGGCCTTTACACTTTTTCTCGACATTTCCACTTTTTTCTCTGCATTTCCACTTTATTCTCGACATTTCGATTTTGTTCTCGGCATTTCCACTTTACTTTCGAGATTTCCACTTTATTCTCGACATTTCCACTTTGTTCTCGGCATTTCCACTTTACTCTCGACATTTCCACTTTATTCTCAGCATTTCCACTTTATTCTCGACATTTCCACTTTGTTCTCGGCATTTCCACTTTACTCTCGACATTTCCACTTTATTCTCGGCGTTTCTACTTTATTCCTCACCATTCTAGGCATTTCAACTTTATTCTCTGCATTTACACTGTATTCTCGACATTTCGATTTTGTTCTCAGCATTTCCACTTTATTCTCAACATTTCCACTTCATTCTCGGCGTTTCTACTTTATTCCTCACCATTCTAGGCATTTCAACTTTATTCTCGACATTTCCACTTTATTCTCGACATTTCCACTTTATTCTCGGCATTTCCACTTTACTCTCCACATTTCCACTTTATTCTCGACACTTTCACTTTATTCTCGACATTTCGATTTTGTTCTCAACATTTCCACTTTATTCTCGACATTTCGACTTAGTTCTCGGCATTTACACTTATTCTCGACATTTCGATTTTTTTCTCTGCAGTTCCACTCTATTATGAGGTTTTTATACTTCTGCTTTTCTGAAACCATTTTATTAACATTTGGTTTTTTGACTTAATGTTGCGCTGCCTTGGTCTCGGCCTCTAAAAGTCTAGATCTCGATCTCGGTCTTGATACACCCTGGTCTTGGTCATGGTTTAGGTGGTCTTGACTACTGTTGTGTCCCAATTCAGCGGCTGCATCCTTTGAAGGACGCAGCCTCGCGGGCTACGAAGGCCCCGTCCTTCTTAGACCGCGAAGGCCGAACCGACCGGTCTCCAAAATGAGACAGTCTAGTCAACGGAGGATTTATAGTTGGCGTCTCGTGCTGTTCCCGCCCTTACCTTCGCGTCTGGAAGCGCTGCTCTCGTCGCCTAGCTACCTTGACAGCTACAACTGACAATTGCGACCCTTCATTCACCGAGATATGGAGATGTAAATTTTAATTGTTTTGTTTTATTTTTTTAATAATTGGAGATGGAAGAGATGCTTTGCCGCCGATGCCGGCAGGTGATTTATCTCCGGCTAAGAGAGAGCCATGTCCAGGTAAAATATATACCTTAAGGTTTGTACTTTGAGCCAACAGTTGAAAGTAGTTAATCAGCCGACTCCCGTCAGCCTGGTTAATGAATGGCTAATGCCATCTGACTGACCATAAAGCTATTTCATATTCAAAAAAGCCAGAGGTGGAATTTAACTTAGTGCCTTTACTTATATACTAATTCTTGATACTCCTACTCTTTATAATTTCCATTTTATGCAAATTTATGCGACATGTCTTCTAGAGTATATTTTATAGGCAAATTATGTACTTTCCAGCAATTCCTCATTTCTCTAAGCACTAGCTTTATTCAGCTAGTTACATTTCAGATTACAAATTTCATACCTTTCCTGTTAAATAAAAACCATGTAGCTATCCCAAAATGTGTTGATGTTGGATGATAATGTTTTTAATAAACTAAATCATTAAAGAGTGACATTCGTTCGTTTGTGGATTTACAACATTCTCCAACCCCAAAATCAATATAAACCATTTCAACCCCGTTTGGATTAACAGGAAATTGAATCATTACAAAGCCAAAATAAGGTTTTCGAGCTCATCGAATTACAAAACCCAGAGGTATATTTAGTTGAAATCAGCTCAACCTTTAACATCTACAGCAGTAAAATGCAAAAAAGCAGAGTAGTCATACTTTTTACTCGCGCATAAGTTCTGAATATTTCTTCCACCACTGAAAATACTAAAGCATATTTTAATATTCAGAAAGACTGAGCAGATTTAATAGGTTTTGAATTTTACCTGTCCAAGTTCTCCACAATAAATATCTAGCTTTTGTTCATTTACCAATTTTTCTTCTTTCCCTAAACCAGACCAGACCCCAGTACTGCAGGGTCAACCTGAATGTCCCTGTGCTGGACAGATTTTTCAATGGAGAAGACACCAGGCCTGATTTTCGGCTGAGCAGGGAGGCCCTAGCAGTGCTGCTGGACCTCCTCAATCAGGAACGGCGACACGGATGGGGTGCCACAATCAAGACCCTGGTTTTTTTGTTTTGGTTGTCGAGTAGGGCATCGTACAGGGTGGTCTCTCGAGTTTTTGGAATGCCTCGCTCCACTGTCCACCGCATCGTCCGCAAAGTGACCAAGGAGGTGGTGGCCATTCGCCACAAGGTCATCTACTTCCCAAAGACCCCGGAAGACCTGGAGGCCATATCGCGTGGGTTTGCAGGGCTGGCAAGACATCAAGCTTTCTCAAAAGCAGCAGGAGCGATCGGCGGCTGCCATGTCCACACTAAGCCACCAAGCGGCCCTGATGGTCACTGCTACAGGAACAAGAAACTGTTCCCCTCCATCATCCTGCAAGCTGTTTGTGACTATCAGGGCCACTTCATCGATACGTATGTGGGCTGGCCTGGGTCAGTGCACGACTCCAGGGTACTTCGGCACAGGCCACTGTACCAGAGGTCACTCTACCCTCCTCCAGGGCACTTTATCCTTGCATACGGCGGGTACCCGTGCCTCCAACACCCACTCCCCCTCATCACTCCGTAAAAGACCACAGTACAAGGTGAGGGAGCCCAGCGCTTCAACAGCCATCATTGATGAAGACAAGGTTTCGGGCCATCTTCCTCCAAGCGCTGGAAGTGCACCACACCTTTCTACCTCACGTAAGTACTCGCGCAATAGGATTTTTTAAGATGCTGAATAAGAGTTAGTCAAACAGACTGAAGTATAAGGGTTTTTTAACTATTTAACCATTGCAGGTGATAACAGCCTGTGCCGTCCTCCATAACATCTGCCTTGGGGCTGGTGACATCATGGCCCCGGAGGACGAGCCTGAGGAGGATGTGGAGGAGGGCGAGGGGGAGCATATGGAGGCAGTCAGTGGTGCTGTCTGGCGTGACCAGCTGTCTGCTGAGGTCTCTGCCCTGGAGGAGGTATCGCATGACCATGACTACTTATAACAGGCTAGGAAAGGAATAGTTAAGCCACAATTCCTATTTATGTAAAATGTTTTTAGAACTATTTTTTCTGTTAAACTGCTTAGTGGTAATATTCATTTTGTCAAGATATGGTTGTGAAGTAGTATTTTTGTATGCACCATTTTATTTGTGCCATTCTGTGAACATCTTAGTGACATGGCAGCCGTCGATTGACCAAGCCCTGCAAACTCACTCGATGGATGATGCGGTGGGCAGTGAAGAGACTCATCCCCTGCACACTGGAGACCACCCCAGACGATGTCCCGCTCACTGTCATACCAGGGTCTCGATTGTAGCAGCCCATCCAGGTCCAGCAGCACCAACAAAGACTCCCTGCTAAGCCGAAAAAAATGTAAATAAACTTGTATAGATCATTTAAAGATTTTTTTAAAAGGACCGTTTCTGTTTTGTATGCTTTTTTTATGTTTTTGTTGTAAATAGTTGTCATTTGTAAATAAATTGAGAATAAACCATAGATTTACCAAAACTTTATTTCTTTTTTTTTTTTGCATGATTGTCTCTAGATGGACAAGAGCCTTTCCATCCTCTCCCTGCTCTCCTGAGCTCTCCTCTCTTCTTCCTCTCTCAGCCACCTCATATCTTCTTTCAAGAGCTCTCTGAGCTCATCCTCTCCCTCTCTCTCCTCTTATTCCCTCCTGCTGCTCTCCGCTGTCGCTCCTCCTCCTCCAGGCCATCCACTGTTGGACTTGGACCTGATGTGTCCTCAGGGATGAAGGCAGTGAGGACAGGGGGCGTTGTAGAGTGACTCTGTCCCAACGCCTCATCCATGAGGACAAACCAAGGCCAAGTTTCAGCAGTGGGTTTCCCTCCAACTCCCTCTCCTGACCCTGGACACTTGCAATCCTATGGTAGAGAAAACCAAATAAAACTGTCAAAAACTACAGCAGAAACACAAATTGCAGAAAAAAAACATGTTTTAATTCAATGCAGACTTTATTTCAGGCTCATTAAAGGGTCCATGGCAAAAAGCAACAACGAGACATATACAATAAAACTACAACAATTTATCTATCAATTTATAAACAGCTCATAAGCAAGATCTCTCTCCAATGTTTTCTGAGCCTGGATGAGTACAAGTGGAGGTCCTGCAGCAGGTTAAAGCATTTATGATGTTCTTTGATTCATCCAAACAAAAACAAAACATCAGATAAGAGTGACTGGCACTATGCCATCAGGTAACCTGAAGCAGCAACCTTATCAGATCTTTGTCAGCCACTATGAGCCGCTGCATACTGTACTCATGACCATAAAAACAAAACTTAGAAATGTCAATTTTCAGTGATTTAATTTCGTTTGGAACAATTCATTCATCCACAGCTTTGTGTTGAGCCAACTGAAATCCACTCATTTACAGTGAGCAATACTTCATAATGCATAAAGAAAAACACTCATAAGGTGTTGTTATTATGGTCATGAATATACTCCCTATTGCTACACCAAAAATCATTGGTTAGCATAGATGTGCTGAAAGTTAAATAATAAATACTTAAAATTAACAGACAACATACATTCAGATGGGAATATTGCATTTTAGCGATACACATGAAAAACTTAATTTCCATCCTCTTCTTCTATCATTCATAGATAAAATTTGATGAATAAAAAAGCCTAAATTTAAAATCACATGCACCTACCTTGTATTTTTTTTTAAGTTGTCCCATTTTTTTGGCCTGTAAGGGAGTGATCTTCCCCAGCAGGCCCATTTTCTCAATAATTCTAATCACAGAGAGAAAACAAGGGACACACATCAATTATTTTAACATAGAAATGAAAACATAGGAATATTGGAAACGGTGACACAGCTGGACAGACATAAAATCCCCAAGGAATCAGAAAATCAGATGGCCCAGTTCAGATGGGGAAAAAAAAGTCAGAAGTGACAGTCACTGATCTGACGGCACTACAAATAAAAGTCTACAGACTTCGTAGCATACATGGCTATTCAGACTGCAAAGAATATTCAAAATGTTCAAACTCTTTGGTACACAAATGTGAAATATGTTGGTCAAAATATTACTCCTAGTGATCCAAAAGGGTCTTTGGCAGGAAATGGCCAAAATGTTTTCAGCAGGGTTCCCACTCTTTTCTTGAAATTATTTTCCAGGACTTTTCAGGACATTTTCAGGACTTTTCAGCTGCTACAGTGCAGTCAGGTTATCACAACATACACTGATAAATTCCACCCCCCAAGCTTTGGAGAAGTGTTATTTTCTACAATTGTACCTTATATTTTGTACATTTAACCAGATTGCTTCAATGTTTATTCCTCTCCCTCTTTCCCTCTTGTACTTTCTCCACAAAATATTTTTTATATGTTCAATAAATCACCAAAACAATTTCCTTTAGTTAGTCTGTTTACTGTTTACTTACAGTTGACTTTGTGCATCTGACACCTGCATTCTTAAAGTAAAAATCAAAATCACTGCAAAAATAAATCAAAAATATAAATATCAAAATCAAATCCTATCCTGCAGTGCAAAAGGTCAATGTAAAACAAAGCAAGAATAATATCACATTAGCTGTGGGCAATAATCATCATTCAGAGCACGAAAGTATAGTCCCCAAGCTTCAATTCGCATGCTGGAAATCACCGATGCGCGGGCGAAATAAAGATCTCAGTCAATCCTTCACAACTGCTGTAGCTGACAAGCTAAATATTTGCCACAAGAATATAATCGACTAAAGCTGAGGTTTTTACAGAAGCCAGGATTACGATTATGCACCTTTCAATATTCACTAACGCTACTGGTAAGCCCCTCCACTGCTCAATGTCAACTTGTTCAAAAGTGCTCATGTTAGCCTGTATAACTGCTAAATGTGTGGGTATCCCGCGTGTGACCGTAGATGGCCACTAATTACATGGCAACGCTGCTAACTTCACGGAAAACTAAACTGACCACTGGCTGACAATACTGCTTTTTGTCGGTTTCGAAAAAACATACTTGTTGGACGGATCTTTGAATTAACTTATCAGGTGACTGTATAATGTGTAACACAGTGGGATTGGGATTGTCATCCGTCAGGCGCTTTTTTTATACGAAATGGTGTGCGACGCGTATATCTCTTGGATGGATACTTCTGTCTCCTTGGCTAGCCACTCCTAGCGCCCGACTTCGCTGGCATCAGTGTAGGCTGTAAGGTGCTGGGCAAGGGAAATCTTTTTCTAATCACCTTGTGAATAAAGCACTCTGTTTCCACACAAACTTTATCTTTTTTTGAGTCGTTGGTACAACCAACAACGGAATAAGTGGAGCCTGAACGCATTCAGCCTGCCCTTCTCTCTTCAGTGCAATGACCGGAAGTAGGAGACCGTCTCGGTTCTCATGGCGCGCGCATACCCACGACCAGCTCCGCCCACCACCACTGCTGTTACGATGGCCGAAAGCACGTTGGGGCAAGCCCTCCCGAACCCATTGAGATTGCATTGAAAGGCTTTGCACTGGCGAAAAAATGACGATACACGAGAGTCAATGAGAGACCCCTGGGGCAATTTTCAGTCTGAGTGAAATCTATTGGACTATTGGAAACGCTAGTTTATCCTGATTGGACAATGCCATTCAAAGGGAGATCAAGCTGTAGAACAGTGGTAGAGCCGGGAAAAAAAAAAAATCTCTTTTCTCGTGGCAGTCGTTGCCTGTTAATCGCCCCAATGGACAATCCGCCTCTGATCTCACTCATGGATAAATAAGATCTCACTTGGATGTTGACATCTAAATTACTTTCATTGCAAAGTAGCTAGCTAAAAACTGCATGAAAAGTCGGACTCTGCTCTCTGTGCACATACACAGTATTTTAATAGAGCTGAATTCCTAATGAAGTTTTTCTCATTCACATATTTTCTGTTTCTGCTGTCGGACAATGGAGCAAGTATGAAATACTGAGTGAAACGTGGCCCAGTAAGACTACCTGTTACCCGTCGCTATCTAAAGCTGTCGTCATGGTCGCTGCAGCTCTGCGTAAAACCAGAGATGTATTTCATCTCAGGCGCACAACCAAACGTGGACGGCACGCCCCACTACAGCTCTCCGCTGTTCCTCTGTCACTCAACAGAGGAGACAGAGAGAGGAGAAAAACCTCACACTCGATAAACAACGATACAGCAACACTCTTGAACTGAAAGTCGCTAGTTTTGGCGCTTCTTTTGGGAAAATAAATCCTTACTTCGGTCTGAAAAGTCGGTAAATCTAGCGACAAAGTCATATGGAAACACTGGGCAGCAGAACTGCTCTAAGGGAATATGCAATTTGATTGGTTGGTAGCGTCACGTGGGGGCGCTGTGCCGCCTGAAGCAGAGATGAAGCAGAGAAGCGCTACAGCTCAATGTTGCCCATTAAAAGGCAGCTGAAAAACAGACATACATCGTAAAATGTTTAACCCGTTTGCGTTCACCCACAAGGCAGAGAGAAGCAGAGGAGGAAAATAATTTTCCAGGACAACTCAAGCTTTTCCAGGACATTTAACTTTTTTCTCATTTTCCATGTGTTTTCCATAACTGGAAAATTGGTCAATCATTTTCCAGGTTTTCCAGGACGCGTGGGAACCCTGTTCAGGCACTGAAGATTTCTGAAATTGAAGGCAGATCAAAGTTGGCACGAAATGGTCACAGGTCCCAAGTAACCCCTGGTAGTAACTGAAAAGGATTGTATTTTGGCCTCAAATATCTAAATTGTTTTGGAAAATTAAAAAAATCATGTAAGTAGGACTGGATCAAATTTGGCCTGAAATGAGCCCCGGTGATGCAAATGGGGTGTAATTTGACCCAAAACACCCAAAATGTTGATCAAAATTGAAAACTTGTTAAAGTGGACCTGGTTCAAAGTTAGCGAAAAATGCTCCCATGACCCCTGGTGAGCCAAAATGTTCGTATTTGGCACAAAACACCCCAAAAGTTAACTCAAATTAAAAATTGTGAATGTTAGCTGGATTGAAGTCAGCCCAAAATGGCGCCAGGTGACCCCAAAGGTCACATTTTGGCCCATTAAAAACACCCAAAAGTTGACCAAAAAAAAAAGACAGTTGTGTCTGGTCGAGGTTGGCCTGAAATGGTCCCAAATGACCACTGGCGACCCAAAATGGGTGATAGTTTGGCCCAGAGTGCCCTAAAAGTTGACCAATACGGAAAAATCGTGAAAGTGGAGTCCAATCTAAGTTGGCCCAAATGGTCCCAAATGAAGCCTGGTGAGCCAAAGGGCCTATTCTACACCACAACACCGCAAAAAAGTTAATCAAAATCAAAAGATTCAACACAAAATTCATTTGTTTTTAAACAAAGCGCAAGGTTAATAGACTGTTTTGGAGTAAGCACAAGATTTTTCTACGCGTATGTGTAAGACTAAGTTTGTATGGCAAGAAGAAGTGCCATAGCATCTGTCAAAACCTTTGTTAGCGAATGACAAGCAATTTCACACTAATACACATTGACACCAAAGATGAATGAAATCGGTCAAACTATTCTTGAGATATCATGTTGACAAGGTATTTGTAAGTGGTCAAATGGTCGTAATGACCTTGAGAATAATGCCAAGGTCACAGAAATGGACTGGGGTCGGCATATCACACTAATACACAGTGAAGCCAAAGATGAATAAAAATCGGTCAAACCATTCTTGAGATATAGCGTTCACAACAAACGGGACGCGACGGACGGACGGATGGAGCTGAATAAAACGTATATCGAGTGGGCTGTGAGCACCCCCCAATACACCTTGACACCAAAGATGAATGGAATTGGTCAAACCGTTCTTCAGATACCATGTAGACAAGGTATTTGTAAGTGGTCAAATGGTCGTAATGACCTTGAGAATAATGCTAAGGTCACAGAAATCGACTGGGGTCGGCATATCACACTAATACACCTTGACGCCAAAGATGAATGGAATCGGTCAAACCGTTCTTGAGATATAGCATTCACAACAAACGGGACGTGACGGACCGAGCTGAATACTATGTCCCCCGCTCCCGCTATTGCGGCGGTGGGGGACAAAAATACAGGCCGCATGACCGAGACTATAAGCGCTACCACAGCCTTCGAGGAGGTCGGATGTATCGCTGACTCGACCACTGATTTAACACCCCCAATTAAATTTCTTCATGCATATGATCACATAGTGGAGAAGAGTGCCAGAAACAACAAGTGTTCAGACCGGGGTATTAAACACTTTGATGAAGGTGACATCCAGGAATGGTGCTACAAACAGGTAGGCATCGCTAGCTGTCACTGGACATGTTGCAGTGCAGAGCAGTAATAATTATATGTATACAGTTACACCCTGCTGGCTGTTGAACCCCTTTGAGAAAATGTAGATGTCCGCTGACACGGAGGTGTTCTATTTATGCACGCAGTTAGAAAAGGAGTCAGGTTGATAGCACCACACGTACCAAATAAGTAATTAATCTTACTGCGGCATGCAGTAATCATGAACTGGAAAGATGTATTTAGCTGTGCTTCAACAAATCGTTGTTGCAGGATCTGCTTCTTCAAACGTCTAAAATGATCTACAACAAAAATAAGAACGAAACCAATATATATAAAAATTTCCACACATTAACAAATCATATCTTGTTCTCTTTATAAACAACAAATCATAATTAAAAGGACTGCAGCAGAAAAGAGTAATTTTTTAGTTGTAAAGAGTGACCAAAAAATGTTAGCTTTTAACGCTACAACAACAGCACGCGTTCAAGATGTATAGCAACACAGGATTGCATTTTGAACTGCAGCTTGATTTCCTGTCACTTCTAACAAAATCTAACACTTACCCTAACGAATATCTCGCCTCACTTGTCAATCTCATGATGTTGGACGGAAGTTACTCTATTTTCTTCTAAGAGAAGGCTGATGGCGCGATGTCGACATCTTTTGGGTCTGTGTAATTAGGCCAGCCACTAACAAAATGTGCACTGCAAACGCTTGAATGGCCCTTCGGGGCAAAATCTTTTTGGTTGATTGCACGTATCCATGCTCTTCGCTGTCTCTTACCACAATGGAAACGGAAAAACTTAACTGAATCTCCCTTTTTAAACTGGTTAGTGCACCCCACAATACAACATGAAACCACCATATATACTTAGTTCCATTAAAAAGCTTTTACCGGGTGAGGTATGTACTGTAAATGCAGCAAATTGAAGAATCGATTGATTTTTATTGCTTTTCCAGTGAGGCCGCGAGGAAATAAAGAAAAATGGCATTGGTATTGTAATCCATTTTTGCCCACTGACCGGCGTCAAGCACTTCAGTAATAACAAACATTGAGCTGTTTGTGATTTTTGTGGCAGTGACACTTGACTTGTTTCTTCTTGGTGTGGTCAATAGCCTACATAAAGCCAACAAAAAAACGAAAAAGGGCTACTGCATCAAAAAAATGGGCGACTACGTGCACACAGGTGTTGCTCAAAAAGAGCCTAAACAATATTGACGGGCATCATCTCATCTCGACCCCCCATTTCGGTCGTCATTTGCACTGTCACCGTTCAACTATCAGTCAGCTGTCTATCCGAGAATGAGAGTTGGCACTGTCATGACCGACCCGCCCTAGGGCAGCCACGGGTGGCGATGGCAGTGCCTGGCGCCACATCTGGTTAGACAGCCTGTGATTGGCAGATTCCGGACAGTGCAGCAAAACTGATCATGAATGGGGGTCGAGACAATTGAGGGTGACCAAAGGCCGTTTGGCGCCCCCTGTGAGCAAAACAATGCCTGCATTTGGCCCTTGAAAGAAAAACCCATTTTTTGCCCATCAACAGGAGTTGAACTCTTCACTTCTGACTGTGGGCACCTGCCATCAGATTGTCATTTTTTGGAAATTTATTTCCCTGTTTCTGTCTGGTGGACAAGGGACTGTCGCCCTGACTGACCCGCGGTTGGGCAGCCATGCGTAAATGGGCAATAAAATCTGGGTTTTTTCTGTAAGGGCCCGTACAGTGCATGTGTTGCTCATTTGAGGCGGCGAATATATTTTTGCCACCCTCAAGCATTTGTGTTCTTTTGGGCAGCAGGTTTTTCGCCTTGGAACTCTGCCATGGATGCCATTTTTTGTCCAGTCTCTGTCTTATTGTTGAATCATGAACACTGACTTTAAAAGTGAGGCCTGCAGTTCTTCAGATGTTGTTATGGGTTTTTTGTGACCTCCTGGATAGTAGTTGATGAGCTCTTGAGTTCATTTTTTGTAGGTCAGTGGCCTTGGAACTCTGCCATGGGAAGTCTCTGTCTTATTGTTGAATCTGAACACTGACTTTCCAAGTTTTCCATTTGGGTTTTTGGATCCTGGATCTAGTTGACGCTCTTGGAGTCATTTTGGTAGGGTCCCAACTCCTGGGAAAGGTTCTCCACTGTTCCAAGTTTTCTCCATTTGTGGATGATTGATCTCAATTTCTTTGTCCCAAAGCTGTTCTTTGCAATTTCAGACTGATTGATGTCAATTTCTTTGTTTCTCAGCTGTTCATGATTTCATGTTGACATGTTTTTTGAGATCTTTTAGCCCTACTTCACTTTGTCAGACAGGTTCTATTGAAGTGATGTCTTGATTCAACAGGTCTGGCAGTAATCCGGCCTGGGTGTGACTAGTGAAACTGGACTCAAAAATGTGGTTAATCACAGTTAATTCATGATTTAACAGGGGGCACAATAACTTTTCACATAGGTCCAGGTAGGTTTAGATAGCTTTTTCTCCTTAATAAATGAAATCTTCATTTAAAAACTGCATTTTGTACTCACTCGAGTTATCTTTTTCTTATATTAAAAATACGTTTGATGATCTGAAACATTTAAGTGTGAAAAATATGCAAAAAAGTGCAAAATCAGGAAGGGAGCAAATCCTTTTTCACGGCACTGTATGTTCATGAGGGCAAGTCCAGTTAGCCTTTTGTCAGTCATCGTGCTGCGCAAATAAATTTTGAGATGCCTCATCATGCTGAATGATCGCTCGGCAGACGCGGTGGACACAGGGATGGTCAACTAGACTTTCAGAACGCAGTGGATATTTGGGTAGAAATGTGCTGAGCTATCGAGGACTTGACAAATGTCATTACACTTTGGCTGGAGCTCATTTAACTGTTTCCACAGTTCCAGTTCTGTGTCTGCAGCGTCAGCATCAGATGTGCGTACTCGGCTTTTATTTCCTGCCATAAATTGTCAGACAAGGCCGATATTTTATCTGGCAGCAAATATCGGTCTTTGTCAGTCACGTGGTGACACACCCCCCGCGCCATTTGGGATGGTTACCAGAGGTAAACAGACAGAGTGAACATGAGAGGAGTGGGCTGGTTAAGTTGTTTTATGATTTTTAAAGCTGAAAAATGGAGAAGCAGAAGGAAAAATGAGCAAAAACCATACTGTGACAAACTCAACAAAGATGCCAGGGACCGGTATTTGGCCAAGTTGGCCACTATAAACAACATTGATCCATACGACCCAACAGCATCTGAAAAGCAACTAGAGCTGTCAAATAAATGTAGAGCACAAGTACTTCTAAACTGCTCTTGGCCAAGCATTTTCTAAAATGAACACAACACACTTGTACAGTATGTGTGTGCGTGGGTGTTTCTGTACGTAAGCACATTTTTGCGGCTCTGTAAAAAGACGGACCAGTTTCTCCTTCCGTGTGCTGTTCGCTAGTTTAACGTTAACGTAAGCTGAACAACAACGTCAAGGACATAAGGTCAGCTCCAGTAACTTTACAAGACAGATAATCAGCGCATAGTATTGTCACTTAAACAATTAAAACTCTTACTTAACTAACCTTTGTGAAAATGCCGAGAGCAAACACGCACATATGGAGATATTGTGTCAAAAGTGATAACCTTGCGTCTCACCACAGGGACCCATGCAGCCCGACGTCTCTTTGTTATCTCCTCTACCTGCTGCCCATAGCCTTTTTACAGGTGGGAAACCTGAAAAATCTAACACCACGGTCAACTTTTCTACCGTTTGAGTTACTGTTGCAGCCTTTCATGCAACACCAGTGTCCCATTTCCCATCCAAAAGGCAATTCCCAACTCTGGGGTTCGTTTCGCGAAATCTCAGATGCTAACTTACATAGTTGGACCCATTGATTGTGCATGGACAGTCTTTTGGGAAATGCACCCTGGTCCAGACTGTTTGTTTATACCCACCAAAAATGGAGCCATGACCCAAAAATGCACTGCGGCGGCACTGAGAGTTACGTCACCTGTCAGAGACTGATTGGCCCCTTCAGGCGGCAGTGCTACACAGGACACGATCCCGCACTTCTGTTGTGAGATGGTCAATAAAGGGAAGGAACAGATTCAGTTGCCAGTACTCTGCGGGGCTTGATGCAGGTGTGTTTGACCGCTTTAGCTGCATCGCCACAATACAAGGAGGCTGGCAAGCAGATGACGGATGAGCGTCATTGCTTTTAGGATTTTTGGGAGTGTCTGAAATAAATTCAGTTGTTTGAAGTTTCGCTTCATTTTAGGCTTATGGATAGACAGATTTTTCGCACATGCGTGATGCTGGGTTTACACATAAAAACGACAAGTCACGAATGCCATGGATCACGAATTTGAATTAAATTTGATGATTCGGGGCAGAGGCGTCACGCTCCATCACGAACTGTCGCGACCTGTTACCACGTTACGATTATCGGCACGAAACGCTGGCTAATCATCACTTAATCATTACACACGGTCGCGATTATGGTCCCGCACTGTTTGCGGCGCCATTGCGAATCGTCACGTTCTGTTCTTAATCTGTCAGGAATGTTGCTAATCAGGCGAATTTGGTTTAAATATGGCTCCACAGAATCAGACCAAGGAACGTCCACATTTTTTGCATCTGCTTGTATCAATGCCCCCCCCCAGCTAATATTGGCTCATACCTGTACTTTTCTTTTCTCTCTAATTCTCTACCTGACACTGGTTGCTCCTGCTCCTTCACCACCCACCACCACCACCCTCTGGGACCGATTGGTTTTACAAATCATGCAGCTTTAAAATTGGGCAATTTTATGCATTTTATCATTACTTTCAGGAAAAATGTCGCTGTCTAGCACCCCTGAAGAGAATGTTATGCACTGTGGACGTATTTTTGGCGCAATGTACAAATGTGACAGTATGGGCTCCAAGAACCATCAAGAACACACTATATGCTGTCACGCTTATTACTTAATCACCATTTAATCGACACGCCAGTTGCGAGCTCCATGAATCGAGGGTGATTGTGACATTCGCGGGAAAATTTTTGGCAGCCAAAAACATGCTCCACGAATGTCACGAACCCACACACGCTGTTAAGAACCCTATTCAGATGCGTTAAGTCACGTTATTTAATGTCACAAATGTACCAATGCACGATCGAAAAATCATATTCAGAAACATCGCATTGGCTGTGTGTAAACCCAGCTTTAAACTGCTTGTTGACTGCTCTCGCTGTTCAACAATCTGGAGGAACCAGCAAGAGACGTTGTGAGAAGAGTGGGGAAAAAAGATACATTTTAATTCTTTTGTCACTCCCCTGACTAATGAGTTTTCTTAGTCCTGCAGACCCCGCCCCAGTCTCGACTCTGCCCTCCCTGTCCCCGCTGCACAAGCACGCACACTCTTTCTCTCTCTCTCTCTCTGCAGCTTGAATGTATGCACCGCACTGGCACCATGATTCAAGCGGTGCGCCTAGAATTTTGGCACGCGACAGTGCGACGGCTGCAGGCGCCCACTACGAACAAGAAACGAGATGTTTTTTCGTGGAGCCGTGGCTGAGCCAGTAACTTTGTTTTACACTCACAAATTTTTTCATCTGCCATCCCAAAGCGCCTGAAAAAAAGGGCTGAACTCTTATAATTCAGGGCAAGTGACCTCGGTTGTCGCTCAAAGGATAGTATAATAACTGGGCGTGCAGGCTTCAATAAAAAAAAGAAGCTGTACAAAGTCGGGGTAAGATTGCATGGGCTAGTCAGTGTCTATGGCCCATCATCAATCCTCCCCTGTATTCACCTTTCCTGTAAGGGCAGGGGCGCCGCTGGCAATTTTGGGCCCTACGACTGGAAATCGATTTGGGCCCCCCATATACACTGAACAAAAAATATAAACGCCCCATGTTAAATATTGATGCCACAAGGAGTTAACAACCTAAGTGAGCATATGCTGACTTTTACTTGCACAATAGGATATTTCTTTGATTTGTGTACCATTTTTTAATCCATCTCTCTGTCAGCGAGCATTTGCTCAGTGATGCAGTGATTTCACTCAGTACATGGGTGTGGCATTTCCAGACGGTGATCAGACAGAATGAGCAGTACCCAGACACTCCTTATACTGGGGACAATAAAAGGCCACCCCAAAATGTCAAATTTTGTCGAAAGTCATCATGCCTCAGATGTCTCAGGTCATGCGGAACGTGCCATTGGCATGCTGGATGCAGGGATGTCCACCAGAGCGTCGCTGTGCAGCTGAATGTTAACTATTTGAGAGTTTGTTTCCCGACAGACGGGCAGTACTGCAAATCGAACTCATCCACGTCGGCCACGTGACCACACCAGCACAAAGATCGCTACATCCGGCCTGTCCCACCGCGGATCGGCTCAGATCTGCGACACGCACAGCGGATGAGACCGCTCGCCTGCAAAACAGACGCATCACACCACAGACAGTCCAGAATCGCCATCGCAGAAGCCAACTTGCACGCCGACGCCCTCACCGTGATCTGGATCTCACCGCTGTCCAGCGTTGGAACCGATTTCGCATGGGCAAACGACACGCTCGATGGCCCTTGGCACGCTGGAGAAGAGTGTTATTCACAGACGAATCCCGGTTCCAGTTTTTTGTTAATAAAAACTCAAAAAAATTTTGACAAGGGCGTTTATATTTTTGTTTAGTGTATATACCACGCACACACACACACACACACATATATATATATTTGATCGCTGGCCTCTGTGGTTGCCTCATGGCTTTGAAGATGGCTCTGACTCTAAAGCATCCGTAAGAATCATATATTCAGAATTGTCAATGGCTTAACAGCAGGTTGTAGGCTACATTGGCTACACATAGTTCTGATATGGTACAACTACAACCCCAATTCTGAAATAGTTGGGTTGAAGTGTAAATAGTGAATAAGATCAAAATGCAATGACCTTCAGGATAAGAGAGCCAATATACATTTCAATAGGAACATAAACAACATTTCAAATGTTGAAACTGAGACATTTTTACATTTTATCCACAGGATGAGCTTTATTTCAAATTTTCTGGCTGCAACAGGTCTCAAAAAAAGGGGGCACGGGGAAAAAAAAGGGCCGAAAAAGCAACCAATATATAAGAGAATCAGCTTTAAAGAACA
>JAFJMP010000095.1:0-81485 GCA_029692085.1 Gymnothorax javanicus | reverse complement strand
CTTGTTTTGGAAAAAGGCCCTCAAAAAACTGCCCGATTCCCGCCAAGGTTCTTTTCACTTCCAAATTATTTAGCACGTTTTTTTATACGGAGGACGCTACGCCAGGCTTCTGGGATTCTCAATAAAATTTGGTTTTTTATACATATAAATGGAAAAGGCTGGACTTGCTATTCTTTTCATTCTTCTCTAGTGAAACTTTATCATCTTCTGTTCTCTCTTTCCTTCCCTCTCCCACTCTCCTCTCGAACACACACACAGATATGCACTCACACACACACACACACACACACACACACACACACACACACCACCACAACGCACTCCAACCACACACACACACCACACACACACATGCACTAAGACAGAAGTCCACACTTCATACATTTATACTGCCTCAAAAAGCAAGTGCAGTAACTACAAAATAATTTAAGCAGTAAAAATGAGCTTCAGAATTTGTTTGCTGTCCCAACAAACAAATAGTTGGCATATCTATGATAAATTATGGTTAATGGACTTGCTATGGTATAACTCTATCCAAAATCCTGACCTCCATTTACTTTCTGGCCCAGAACTGCACAACTGATTTTATCCAATGTGTAGTTACTGCACTTAGGCTTTTACGCAGTATAGCCATCACATTTCTCCTGCTCATCAGTATCATTTTGACTTGACAGCGGAGCCCTGATTAAAAAATTATGGGCATTAGTAGACATAAAACTAAAAAGAAAAATACCAAACAAAATGAAGTGAGTTTGAGGTCAAACTGGTCATAAAAAGCCAAGGCTGCAGGTTTTCAATCCAACTGAGCAGAAGCACACCTGATACAACAATCAACCCTGCAGGCTGAGATCAGTTGATTAAATTAGTTGTATCAGGTGTGCTTGCTCAGTTGGATTGAAAACCTGCAGCCCTCCGGCCCTTTATGGACCAGTTTGACACCCCTGAGTTAGGGAAGGCCATTAAAAATAGAGTGAAAAAATTTGAGTCTGAAAGACTGGAGAAAGAAAGAAGAGAGTAGGCGATAGAGAATTAAAGGGATCATAACGATATCTCGGGAAAACACAATATCCAAGTTCAGCAATGTTTGCTCAACCCTTTTGTATGACCTTATTAAATACAATTAAATTCCCCCTTGCATGCTCTTTCTGTGGGCGAATGATGTATGCTTCATTTTAGGTGCAAAAAGCAAGACATAATGAAAACAAAATGATAAACTGTGACCTATTTACACAAGGTCCAGAAGTATTTTGGGCAGTGGTACAATTTTTTAAATTTTTTTTCCTCTGTGCACAACCACAATGATTTGAAACGAACCAATCAAGATGTGACAGGTGTAAACTTTCAGCTTTAATTCAAAAGGTTTCATAAAAATATTGCAATAACCATCAATGAAATTACAGCCATTTTACACAGTCCTCAATTTTCAGAGGCTCAAAAGTAATTGGACAACTACCATCATGGTAGACAAACTACTGTAATGTCAAATACAGTATAATGATTATTTTTTAAAACTTGCATTAAAGTCATTTGCAGTCAATGTCTGCCTGAAGTTTGGAGCTCTGAACATCACCAAACCTTTAGTTTCCTCCCTTGAGGGGGCTTTGCCAGGCCTTTACTGCAGCCTCAGTCAGTTGCTGCTTGTTTGGGGTTTGGGTTTTTTCTGCCTTCAGTTTTGTCCTCAGTCGGGGAAAAAACAGCTCATGAGGTTGAGGTCAGGTGACTGGCCCCAGCCATTTTAAAAATATTTCCCCTTTTTTTATCTCATGCTGCTTTTACAGGACGTTTGGGGGATCAACCATCATTACTGTGAAGGGATTTCCCATCAGTTTTGCCATTGGCTGAATCTGAACTTTGTAGAGCCCTATATACTTAGGAAATCATTATCTACCCTAGTCAACAGTCACATCATCAAAAATACACCAGTAACCCAGTTCCACTGTAGCAGCCATACATGCCCATGCCATTACACTGCCTCCACCATGTCTGACAGATGGCCGCGTCATGCTTTGGATCATAAGCCGTTTCTTTCCTTCTCCATACTCTTCTCTTACCATCTTTCTACTGGTACAAGTTGATCATGGTTTCATCTGCTCACAGAATATTGTTCCAAACAGGTCAAGCTTTATGACGTTTTCTGGCAAAAGTCTAATTGGCCCTTCTATTTTCAGTATTTAGTAAATTAAGTATACTTTATTGACCCCAAGGGAAATTTAGCTTAGACTACAATCCTGCATCAGGACTTACAATTGCCGCGCATTACACATTACAGGTAACACAGCAGACAGCTCAGTCAAAAAAATAAATAAATAAATAAACAATAATAATAATAAAGCACTACACGTACATCATGGCTACACCGTACAGCATACACAGGGGTTGGAAGTAAACACCAACAGAGTAAAGGCTACAAGACCAATTAATACATATAATAAATAAATTAAAAAAGCTCTCCTATTAAGCTGTTTTGTATCTTAATTATGGCTGGTATGAAAGAGTTCTTGTATTTATTTAACCTACAACCTAAACTGTCCTCAAAACGCCTGCCTGAGAATCAGTAAACAAATTCATAATTCACGAGTATGTGTGGGGTCCTCCAGAATCTTCAGTGCCTCCTGAGCACTGACTTTTCATCAAAGGGCTGCAAGTAACACTGGTCTGAATGTCCAGCAACAGTATAAGCTGTTTTTAACCAGATGCCCCAGCTTTGACATGAACTGACAGATTGCCATACCAGGTTGCATACCATGCCGTATCACACTCTCAAATTGATTGAAAAAAATAAAAGAAGGAGTTTACTGTTGACACCATACAGTCTCACGTCTTCTTAAGAGTACATCCTCTGTTGGAGCCTCGCACTAGAATATCAACATGAATGTGCCAGGTGGTGAGCTGTCTATAAAAACACCCAAGGTATTGTACAAAGTGACCTGGTGTGTGGGCGTGTTATGGATGCACACTGGACTGGAGTCGGAGGAAGTTGCTCTTGGGTCAGAATATCATCTCCTCTGTTTTCTTGACAGTAGCAACTAGGTGGGCATCACACAGTCCTACAAACTGCTCAATTTCTGAATGATGTGAGGCTTCGTCCTGATCCTTGTGTACTAAAGCCTAGGATGGCAGTATCATCTGAGAATTAATAATGTAATTTTGATGGTGTTTACTCACACATTACGTTGGTTTAAATAGTGAAAAGGACAGGGCTCACACATCTCTGGGGCTATTCTTTAATGGATTTGAGAATGAGATGGCTGTTAACTTTTACATGTGCATTCTATCAGTTAAAAAAGAAATTACACTATTTAATAATGAACAGACTTACGCCCATCTTCTTCAGTGTCTCTAGTAGTAAAAAGAAGGCTGTACTGTGTTAAGCTGAGTAAAAGAAATCTATAAAAAGTAAGCGTCGTAGGCCTTAGTATCCTCCAGGTGTTTTTAAGACAAAGGAGGATAGCGCTACTAATAAGCGTCATCGTACTCCTCACCCTGTTTACATGGGCAAACTACTTGAATCTAAAGTCCTTGTCTCAGTTTTTTAAAATAGGTACCATGTATTTCTCAAAACATTTCATAATGATGGATGTCAGGCCACTACAAATCATTATTCTCTATGTTAACAGCAGTTTGTACCTTGTAGTGCAACCCTCTGTATTTACATTAATGAAAGGCGTCTCAAATTGTAGATTTTGGCCATGATACACCTACCTTTGAGAGATCATTTTACCTGGCTAAATGTTCTGAATGGATTTTTTAAGTTACCAAGGAAGAATACTGTAATCGTCCACTGCAGCTGTCCTCCATGGTCTTCCAGGCTTTTTGGTGTTGTGGAGCTCACCAGTTCATTCTTTTTCTTAAGCATGGATCAGATAGTTGATTTGACCTCTTATAAAGTTTCTTTTATCTCTCTACAAGTTTGTTTTTGTTCACCAACCTAATGATGGCCTCCTTTACCTGCGATATCCTTGGACCACATATCGACAGCTCTCGCAGACAGCTACCAGATACAAATTAAACACATGGAATAAACTCCATACTTTTTTTATTTGCTTAATTTGTTATGGAATAATGAGGGAACAGACCAGACCTGACATTTAAACTGATTTTCCAGTCAGTTGTCCAATTACTTTTGAGCCTCTGAAAGTGGAGGACAACATATAAAAGTAGCTGTAATTCCTAAACAACTAATGAGATATTTATATGACACACCTCTTGAATTAAAGTTTCAGTTTACACTTCAATCACATCTTGATCGATTCATTTCAAATCCCATTGTGGTTGTTTACAGTAGCAAGAAAATGAAATTGTGTCACTGTCCAAATAGCTTCTAGACCTAACCGTAAATATAAGTCACAGTTTATCATTTTTGTTGTCATTGTATGTGCATTCTGACACCCAAAATGATTCATTCATAATTTCACCCACAGAAAAAAAAGAGTGTAAGAAAGTTAATTGTAATTAATAGGTCTTACAGAAGGGTTAAGTAAACATTGCTGAACTTGGACATTGTAATTTCAAACTTGGATCCTATAATTCTCTACTCGCCTACTCTCTCTGTCTCTCTTTCCCTCAGTCTCTCAGACTCAAATCTTCTCTCTCTATTTTTTAATGACCTTCATAATCACATTTTTTTCACCAACATTCCAGCACTGGACTGACATAAATTCTATTTCTCAGTTTAAAATGTACTTTTTTGGTTTATTTTCTTTTTGCACTGAAGCAAAAACCTGGTTGAACAAGTAACACATTTTTGGAAAAATTATTATAAAATTTTGGCGCCTCACAACAACATAACAATAATAACAATATTGATAAAGTATCACATTTTCAATAATGAATTTATTCTGTATTTCTTTTACAGTTGTATTATTTAAGAAAACATTTTATGACAAAAAAAATAATGCCACCAAAGACAGCTACACTTTTTAAAGGAAACCAGGGCAAGAGCATAGGCTGTAAGTATTTGGACATTCTTATTCTAGCTGTGAATTGCAGCACATTGGATTTGAAATCATGAGACTAAAGTGAAGACTGCTAGCTTTAGCATTATGAAGCATTTACATCCAACTAAAAGGGAATGTCGGACTTAAAGCCCCCGTGAATACGTACCACCATCCACATGCTGCTCTGTGATTGAGGTGTGAGAGTCTTTTTCAACCCCAGGTAAGCGATCTGAAATCAGAAACCACCTGAGTTCCTTTTTCTTCAAAGCAGCACTCTCTTGCGTTTCCTCTATGAGCAGGTGGAACTGAGAGGAAGGATACTCTCGTCATACAAGCCTGTCAGGACAACACTCAGATCCTGGGGCTGGGACACCGACTAACCCCTTCTAAGCCCCTAACTGTCCTTCCCCCCCATCTCCCGCCCCACCACCCTCCACATCATCATCCTCCCAGGAATTAGACAATTATTGGGAAGCAGGCAGGGGCTGGCTAGGGACCGGCCACAGTGAATTCTACTTAATGAAACTCTGTTACTTTCGCCGTGTCTCTGAAATGCCCATATCACAGTGACGGTGTGACACAGAAGTGGTGAACAATCGACCAGGCACACAATTTTAACACCCACATGCTCAACAAAGCTTGAATTTTTCACTTACCCGTGCCTCCACAGCACACTCCAGTCTCCACAAACTACCCCCCTCCCTTACCCGTGCCTCCACAACACACTCAGTCTCTACAAGCCACCCCCCTCCCACTTACACGTACCTCCACAGCACCTCCAGGCTCACGAACCACCCCCTCCCGCTTACCGTACCTCCACAGCACACTCCAGGCTCCACAAACTACCCCCCCTCCCACTTACCGTACCTCCACAACACACTCCAGTCTCCACAAACCACCCCCCTTCCACTTACCGTACCTCCTGCCCACACTCCAGTCTCTACAAACCACCCCCTCCCCTTACCGTACCTCCCAGCACCTCAGGCTCACAGACCACCCCCCTCCCGCTTACCACGTGCCTCCACAGCACACTCCAGGCTCCTGAAACTACCCCCTCCCACTTACCCGTACCTCCTAGCACACACTCAGTCTCAACAAACCACCCCCCTCCCACTTACCGTGCCTCCACAACACCTCCAGTCTCCTACAAGCCACCCCCCTCCGGCTTACCGTGCCTCCACAGCACACTAAAAGCTCCTGACTACCCCCCTCCACTTACCGTACCTCCACAACACCTCCAGTCTCCTGCAAACCACCCCCCTCCCATACCGTGCCTCCACAGCACCTCCAGGCTCCACAAACTACCCCTCCCACTTACACGTACCTCCCACCACACTCCAGTCTCCTAAACCACCCCCGCCCTTGCCGTACCTCCCCAACACCTCCAGTCTCTACAAACCACCCCCTCCGCTTACCGTACCTCCCCAGCCTCCAGGTTCTAAGCTACCCCCCTCCCTTACAGTACCTCCACCACACCTCAGTCTCCCTGGCTCACCCCCTCCCACTTACCGTACCTCCACAGCACCTCCAGGCTCCTGAAACTACCCCCCTCCCACTTACATTGCCTCCCACAGCACACTCCAGGCTCCACAAACCACCCCCCTCCCACTTACCGTGCCTCCCACAGCACCTCCAGGCTCCACCAAGCCACCCCCTCCCGCTTGCCGTGCCTCCTGGCACACTCCAGGCTCCACAAAACCACCCCCCTCCCACTTACCGTACCTCCACAGCACACTCCAGGCTCCTGAAACCACCCCCCCGCTTACCCGTGCCTCCACAGCACACTCAGGCTCCACAAACACCCCTCCCGCACCGTGCCTCCCCCAGCACCTCCAGGCTCCATAAGCCACCCCCTCCCGCTCCCGTGCCTCCCCAGCACACTCAGGCTCCTAAACCACCCCCTCCCACTTACGTACCTCCACAGCACACTCCAGTCTCCTAAACCACCTCCCACTTACCCGTACCTCCCCAGCCTCAGGCTCCTGACCACCCCCTCCCACCGTGCCTCCAAAGCACCTCCAGGCTCCACAAACCACCCCCTCCCACTTACCGTGCCTCCACCAGCCCTCCAGGCTCCACGAACCACCCCCCTCCCGCTTACCGTACCTCCACAACACACTCCAGGCTCCACAACCACCCCTCCACTTACCATACCTCCACAGCACACTCCAGTCTCCACACAAACCACCCCCCTCCCACTTACCGTGCCTCCTAAGCACACACTCCAGGCTCCTGAAACCGCCCCCCTCCCACTTACCGTACCTCCAATGCACTCAGGCTCCACAAACCACCCCTCCCACTTACCGTACCTCCCCAGCACACTCCAGGCTCCACAAACCACCCCCTCCCACTTACCATTGTCAAAGCCCACTCAGGCTCCCTGAAACCACCCCTCCCACTTACCATACCTCCCACAGCACCTCCCAGGCTCCACAAACCACCTCCCACTTACCGTGCCTCCCCAGCACCTCCCAGTCTCCTGAAACCACCCCCCCTCCCCTTACCGTACCTCCCACAACACACTCCAGGCTCCTGAAATCACCCCTCCCCTTACCGTGCCTCCCCAGCACCTCCAGTCTCCTAGAAGCCACCCCCCTCCCAATGCCAAACCTTTTCCTGAATTTGTTAGCGTCCAACACATCTTTCTCTAGAAACCAACCAAGGTTCATAGACAGAACCAGACATTCCCAGTAGGTACCACTTGCTTGGGCATGATGGATTTGTGACATGTGAGACAGTGCAATACTGTGGTGCATTTCAGAAAGCAAAGATTACTGAGTAGCTGGATAACTAAACTAAGTTAAACTGACACAGCTGTTTCCCCATGGTCACGCTCCAGTTTTGAAGGGTTTGGAGTTTTTCCCTCGGAAAAATAACCTGGCTGAATTCATCAGTGGTAGAACTGCATGGATTTTTACATTCTCACCCCTGGACTTACGTAGTGAACTTTTTCAAAGGATTCAGTAATCCAGCTTCACCCTTTCTGAGGCCCTGGGAATACCTGCAATCATTAAACCAATGATTGACTGAGCCAAAGAAATCAGCCACACCATTTTGCATGACCTTTTGACTCCAATGCCCACGGGAAAGTCCATGCTTTTATACCTGACTGGCGCCAAATGATGAACAGTGTAAAACATTTGTATTTGAGCTATAAAAAGTTTTCTTCAGTTGATAAAACCATGGGAATTTTCACAGACATACTTATATTTCATACAAAAGGAACACATGAAACATATTCTCTTGTCAGTTTGTCAACTGAATATCATCCAGCCTCAACCATCTTCCCAGAAAAAAAATAACTGTCAGCGAGAACTACTATTGGGCCAAACTTCTCTTGAACAGAGGTGTAAATCTTTCTTTTGGGATGCACACAAGAGGAAAGTGGAAATAGGTGAACTTAATGCGCAGAATAACCAATATATTTTTCCTCTCCAACGCATATTTAAAACCTATCGCACTACTTAATCTACCAATGTGGAAGCTATTCCCACCACTGAAAATAATTTCAGTTAAATGGACTTCCTCCTCAGTATGATAAAAAAAGTCATTTCGTGTTTTCTTTACTTATTTCAGAAAGTATCTCAGTCAATAAAGCTTACCTCATACCAATACAGCAATGGGAAATAGCAAAAAGCTACAGTAAATAAATACAACATTAACTCAAAACCATGTGATGACCATCCAGTAATAAAATGCAGTGCTGGGATGAATAATAGTTAAACTCAGCACCTTTTGACTGTTTTTTTTTTTGCACATCCTGGAAATATCAAAATAAATCACGTATTTAACACATATCTTCACCACTATGCAGGTCTTTGTTTTGCCACGTTTTCAGGCTGTCTTACCTGGGTTCCCTCGTGTAGGCACATTCTTCTCTTTGTACACAAGTTGCTTTATCCATAGTAGGGGCAGTGATCTCTGTTTAGAATGGGAGTTACAGTTTTACATCAACTCAAGAACTTTTGGCATTTTTAAACATTACAGCACAGACATGACCGCACAGTATTAGGCACTTGGAGGAAATGAATCACAAAGCATTTAACTGCAGTATGTAGGACAGACCAAAGTCTTCAGAAACCACAACGACTTGCAGACATCACAAAGGGACGTCCTAAAAAGGTATAACATTACAGGGCATTGTTGTATAAAAGAAAGGACAGAACGGTAAAGACTCGTCCAGTTCAGGCAATATTCTGAGTGGCTGGAAGAGACTTAATCCTGGTATAAACCCAGATCTCATTAATGCAAGCTTTAGCCAAAAACTCTGCAGGAATCAAAGACAGCTACCAGGAAGAGGAAAAATACCATTTGGCAGGATTTCCGCAGATCACTTTCACGCACCAGCTACCCTCTTTGGTTAATCAGGTGCCGCATCCTACCAACCGCCCAGATATACTACATAAGCACATGCTTCAGCTCAGTATTGGAGCACGTTGACCCCTTAAACTGTAGTTTTCACTTAGGTTTTCCCTTAAGTAGGTTGTATCAGAAAAAGTGTTTTTAAAATTGTAGGCGATGTAACATAAGTGTTCGTATCTGCTGGTTGCAGCACTTCACTGAAGCTACATCACTTTTATCGAAATATTCAAACCCAGGAGGCCGTGTATTCATGGCCACATTATATCAAATGGAAAATTTCAAAATCTTGTACATCATTTTAACATATTTCCCTGTAATTAAGCAGGATCACTGGAAACAGGACCTCCATAAAATTTGCTGTGGGCCTGGAGTTCCACAGGTTGTAATACAGCAACTGATTTGATAGACCTGGGCAGCAGGTCCGTAGTTTCATGGGCCTAAGTGGCAGATTGTTGAATGAATCAGCAGTTTAACACCTTGCACTCATCTTGTTCCCCCTAATAAGCAAAGCGGAGAAGGAGGGAGTTTTTGTAGAAGATAAACTCACGTCCCCCTCAGGAATAACGTGCGTCTCCATAGTGGGTGTTGGTTTGGAGCCATCATCTGGATTCAGAGTGAAAAAACCCGGAAGGAGACTACCATTATTTAGGTTAATACAATTCTCTCAGGAATTATTTGAATGGTTGGGATTTGCACATAACCGACCAACAGCACAGGAGGAAAAATACAAAAATAGGAGAAAGGAAAGTGAGAATGAACGGAATAAGCACCATATATGGACAGAAAGAAGGATGAGGGTCAGTAAAAGGGTAGTGCCGCCTGTATCTACCTCTACACACTTCCACCCTCAAAAGTACCAAACATACGCACACAGACTGCCAAACTCCCACATGTTGATTAAGTGAATACACAGCATAAATGGAGGTGTGAACAAAGGCCACATATACATACAATACATGTATAAATCCACGAACACACACAGTCAAATACATACTGCACTTGAGTGAACTTCACACCCACACACACATACAGACACACACACCCACACACACACACCGTTCTCTCTCTCTCTCACCTCCCCCTAAGCACACACACCTATGAGCTCAGCCTTCCGCCCTCTACAGAGCATGGCCTCATCCCTTTTCCCAACAGGGGCTGAGTCTTCAACGGACTGTAGCTCAAATAACTACTTAGAAAAACAATACATAATTGTAAAGCAAACAGTAAAAAAAAAGCCAGCAAAACAGTAATCCCCTATCCCCTCATATGACAGAGAGCTGAATGCATTATTCATAGTCTTCTGCAGGACCCTTTTAAACAATCACAGCATTACCATGGTAACAATACAGCGATGAAGAGTTAAAAGCACAGCAGTGATGATAACAGGGGTACTGAGCTCTTGACTTGTGAAGTCTGAACTAAATATGATTGGATACACATTGAAGCTGATGGGTTTGACCAGTTTCGTCGTCGCACTCAGACCACCAGCAATTTCCTTCATACAATTTAGTCCTTTTTGTACCTAAATGCTCAGTTATTCTTGAGGACATATAGAATATACATTTCATACTCTACACAGCTAACCTAAATTGAAAGAACTAAAAATGTGCTGTTTTATTCACCTGCTTCTGAGGAAATAATTGTATTGCAAACAAAATTAAAATGATTAACTTTTTCAAAATATTCCTAATGATAAATTACCCTCATAAAGTGTTTGACACGAGTCCAGGTTAAAAACCAGTGAAGGGGCATGCATACCGTTCAATTTAAATTGGTGAAATCGAACCGTGCAAACAGGCTCCTAAAGTATAAACACTCCGAAGAACCTCAGGAATCGCTAAAAGTTGACCCGATGTGTATGTGCTAAGTAGATACATCCAAACACACACATAAATAGGCACTGACAATCAAACAAAAGAGCGAAGTCTGACAGTCTATGCAGTATATCTAACCAATGATCAAACCTTTCTATATTTTTAATCCTCACATCTGCTATTTCAAAACTTGCAAATGCACTTAGACAAGGAATGTAATGGACTTACCCAAAATGAGATACTACACATCATACTACACCAAAATCATATCAACCAAACACACCTCACAAAGATGACCTGGAAGGGATGGGGAGTATCAAGCGAGGCACTAATGGCAGAGTAATAAAAGTTAGAAACAGGTCAACCTAATTCTACATCATGTGATGTGGTGCAACCATTGCATTGATTATGGAAAATTTTTGTCTTCAAAGATCAATTTTAAAGTTTTTTAGAGAGGGGCGACAGAAGAGTTTAAATAATCATTAAAATGAAGGCTCTCCTTAAGCTGACAATGTTGCATATGGCTGTGTAAGGATTTCCTGTGAATTAACCCTTGTAAACTTTAACTTTTTCAGTCTTAAACATTTTTTTTCATATTGTAGACAATGTAACACCACCCTGTATCTGCTGGTTTGCGAAAGTAGCTTCACTAAGGCCACTCCTTATATTGGGAAAATATTCAAAACCCACCATGCCATGTTTCTGGGGAGCCCACGGCATTACATTAAATGGAAAATATCTAGACCTTGTTCATTATTTTATGCACATTTCCCTGTATTTCAGCAGGACATATTTCAAAATATGTCAGGACATATTTCAGGACATATTTCAAATCTCCACTAGAATTTAAAATAGGTAGAAATTCCACAGGTTTGAATACAGCAGCTGCACATTCAATGTGAACCCCATATAAGGGCCCATGGTTTATGGGGTTAAAACAAATTTTAATGATTAATTTTTAATTTAGCTGCATTGAAAGGAGTAATTACACAAAACACACAAATACATTAAATACCAAACATTTCATGTAAATTCACATTTAAACCATTTCACATTAATATTCTCCAGCACAGACAAGCAATTCTCTGTTGTATAAGCTACATGACAGCCAACATTTTCTTTAAAGCATAGCACCTTCTCAGACTATGGTCCCCCCAGACCACTTATGATCCACAAGAGACTATCATAGGGAGCATAGCAGCTAAAGTTACAGTGTGAACATGCATTTTGAGTATGCAGTCTTTATTCTTCATTGTAGACAGGATTTTAAGGGCAGTTCAGCGAGGTCTCTGGAATTTGCTCCTGCAGGTATGAAAACAATCAAATGTGCAAAATTGAGAATGAAGTTGAATTGGATGCTGTTCCCCAAGTTATTTGCCCTTTTATCCATTTTTTTAGGAGTAGAGAATTGGGTTTGGCACCTTTTACAACAGCAAAGTTCACCTAATCAGGCTCGCCGTCTAACATCGAACCACTGGAGGATTTGAGGGGTGTACATCTCATGCTATTAGAAGCCTTGACATGTAAAAAAGCGGCGCCAACGTAGAGTAATGGATTACTGAGTAGGTCAGGACAACCTACCAGTCATTTTGCTCAAGAAACTATTTGACATAGGATAACCAAATTTGGTGTGTAGAAACATTACCATCTTAAGACCATAAAGACCCTGATGGAGTTCGAAAATAAGAACACGATTATTTTTCACACAGTTATTGCCCTTTGGCATTTTTTCAGAGCCTCTGTTTATAGTATCATTTAAAAAGAACACATTTTGGCGGGGATGTTGTTGACTATGTCTACTTGTTGCTGTTACTTTCTCTGGTTTACTGCTGTTACTGTATGCTGGTTTTGTTCCTAAAGGGGAGGCATAAGGAATTTGGAAAGAAATTAATATTAGCAATTATCTGTGCAGAGTATCTTTTCATAATATTTTGCTTAATTACAGCAATTTTTTTTTCTATGGTGGTTTGTCCACCCCCTGTATAGTTTATATACCGTATTACGGACATTTCTACTCTTTCAGGCACTACATCAAAGTTATCATTTTTCAGAAAAGCCAAGGAAAAATGATAAAACATTAATTTAGCAAATAGGCTGCTACATGAGATGATATGCATTTTTCAAATGCATAAATATTGTAGCTTCTAGAAGCGGAATAAAAATTATGCATTTCATAGTTTTGCATACACAAGAAGGTTAGATTATCTGACAGTCACCTATAAAAAGTGAAGCTCAACTACGTTGCTTTTGTCCTTTGCTGATTTGTTTTCCCCACTCAACTCGATAATGATGTATATGTAATGATTTATATGTACCTCCTTATAAATTTTTCCAAAAGAAATAATTCCAAAGAGTACCAAACATTTACTTTCACAAAGTACATTCATATTGATTTTCAAAAGAAGAGGCAATACTCACCAGCCATCAGACCAAAGGAAATAAGTAAAACCTATCGACCCACCAACCTCTCAGATCCACTCTTTTGAAAAAGGGAAGTATTCAGAATGACATATGACGGCTCAGAATGAGGAAATAATGCTGAGAGGGACTTGCAAAAGTGGAAAACAAATATTAAAACTTTATTTTTTGAGTGATATACAAATGTACCAATATGACACTAAAAGACTGGATTTAATGTAAAGTTTTGATTTAAAAAAAAACAAGCTGGACATTGATACTTTCACTACAGCTGGAACATTAGTAAAAAAAGGAAAGTAACTACTATATTTATCCCAACAAATGTGTGTCACAAATATCTGTTCTTTAAGAGAAAAGCAGAGTTCTCTGAAGGATCAAAAAAAAAAAAAAAACTGGCCCTTCATGAGGTTAGACTCTGAACAAGGAAATTAAAACTTAATAAAACTTTTACAGTATTAGATTGGTGATTCAAGGTTAAAAAATGCAACAACCATGGCAACCCTGGCTGATAGTGGCTGTAAGCAATTTTGCCCCCACAAGCAGAGGGCAAGGGCATGGGGAAGGGGGGGCAGGGGTTGCTGGTGCTGCAGTGCTCACTTGCAGCCCTCCTGGTGGCGGCTGCAGGCTATAGCATCTTGAATGCAGCAGTAACTTCTAACAGTAAAAATTACAACAGAAAAATAAAAAAAACATGAAATGGGTCAAAACCATTTTTTGTACAGTCTATGGCTAAAACCCGCGATAAAAGATTTGGGTTGAAATGTTTCTAAATTATTAATTATGTATTGAAATGCTTTCTCAGAGAAGCTGAGGGCCCCGCACAAACGCATTGGGAAGCAAAAATGATGAACGACAGCAGGCAGAAAGGGATATCTGATTTGTTTTTTCGTCAAAAACAATATTTCAAAAAAGAAAACTAAAGTAAATGATACAAACTTTATGTTACTCGTGGACACGAGGACAATGCTGAAAATAACAGAACAGATGACGGAAGTAACAATACTGTCACTGCAAGAGCTAGCACCCAGCACCAGCTAGCTTGTTGCTCCGATAGAGAATGAAGAGAAATGATGTCATCAATCAAGCAATCAATTTGACTGATTGTCATCAATCAATAAATCATTTATCAATAGCAATTAGTTTTTTTAGTTCAGTTTTTCACAGTATTATTAATCTCATTATCATGTATGCAGCATTTATACACTGAGTTAATATTCCTATGATTATACATGCTTATATTTTTATTAGTGCTAATTGTAGTATTATTTTTATGAATTAGAATATGATTAGTATGTTTGTTAAACTAAGATTAGACTTTAAGTGGAGTGCGATCTTTTCCTCCTCTCTCCTGTTCCTGCTTCTCAGGACATGGGCTGTGTTTGGGACTGGGGACCAGGATGTTTGTGAGTTATTAGATAGAAACTGCACCATTTAGCAGAACACAATTTAATTATTTGTCTGTCTCTGCAAAACTTGCCACAAAAATGACAGAATGGATAGATTATGTACACAATGAAACTGCTTTTACTTTTATAGAATTAGTTTGGGAGTGTATTCATTTAAAACGCTTTTATTCCTGTGATACAGATTATAAAAGTGCATATTCTTGTAGTGGTGATTGCCAATAACCCTGATCAAGTCATGTATATGGGGTGTTTATTCCACTATTGTTGTCTGGTACACCATCCGTTGCGGAGATGGCCAAGCTAATTCGAGATAAATAAATCAGTCTGAATCTAATGCCGCTTTTCCACTACAGGGTACTGGCTCTACTCTACTCTACTCGCTTTTTTTTTTTTTTCCATTGGAAAAAAAGTACCTGGTAATTGGTAGTAGTAGGCACTAGTAGGTACTTTTTTCTGGTACCTGCTCTCCTGGGGTTCCAAAACAGCCAACCGGGTACTAGTAGGTACTAAAATGTGTGACAACATTGTGACAACATTGCAGCCCACTGTGATTAGTCTCGGGACAGAAGATTGACGACTCTCAAGATTAGCGTAGTTATTATGATCATGGACTTATATGTTTTAGGCAACTTGTTTGATATACTGTGCGTTGCCTTACCTTTCAAACACAGTCTCGCTTGTTCCCCAAAGCTGCTACATTCATGAAATGCGTTTCTCTTTGCCTGCACCCCCGTTCGTGGCGAAATTAAGTGACGGTATTGTGTCCAGTTTTGTTCCCCTAACTAATTATCCTTGAGAAAGTTATGTGATGCTACCCCCGTTTTAAGAAAATCGCTCAGAAAAATAACTTTGCAGGTGTTGATGAATCATTTTTCTCTAAAAGTTATCACAGATGGGACGACGCATCGTAAAGCGATAAATTCTAATACTGTGCCATCTCCTGCGATTTATGCATTTGCAACGTGTTTTGCCTTCAATTTCAAAGTGAAATGTTTCATGAAGCCTGAATGTCAAGCTAATAAACAATAATTGTTTTGTCATATGTGTTATTTGCTTCTTTGTTATGAAGGAAAAAAGGTAAATTAACATCCTCGGTGTGTGGTGATTCCATATTTTTTGCCAGGGGTTGTAGTTACAATATGGAATACTGATGGTACACAAATGCCTTGAGAATATATTGCCTTTTTCTGTAAATACTCTATGCCTTTTACGGATATCATTGCTTTGCGTTTTTGCGCAACCGAATCGGACACACCAGCTGCTATCCTATGCATCAGGACAATGTCAAACAGAAATTACCATTAAACATTCGTGGACTTTAGTGCCATAACGTGGTGATGGTAGTGCGCATCCCCTGATTTAAACACAAATATTTAACAAAATTGATGGAATAAAAGTAAACTTGATATAACTGAGGATGTCGTCGCGGCAGTAACATGCTACGTCGCAAAGACGAGCAGGTACCACAGAGGCAATACTATCCTCTAATGGAAAAGCAACCCCAAAAGGTACCAAGGCCAAGTAGAGTAGAGTAGAGCCGGCACCATGCAGTGAAAAGTGCCATAAATGGGACCCTGGTCAGGATCAACTTGACCCAAGGTAAGTATACATCTGTAGGAACTAAGCTAAATTTTGTCAGTCTCTGTGATTTCCACCATGTTCTTGGACACATGCCTTAGAGATGTTTGCGTAAAACATTGTCATATTGTTTGTACTTCCTTGTGATGTAATTGTTGGGTTCTTTTTACTATTGTGTGTGTGCTGCATTTATAATCTTACAGTTAGTATGCTTAGCTTATCATTTCTTATGTATGTGTTAAAATAGATATTAGCCTGTAAGAGAAGCTTGATCTTTTTTCCTTCTCCCTGAAATTATAGGCCTACCTTGATATGTGAAGACACTTGCAGCCCTGACTGGGAATGTGAAAACAAAACTATATACGGGGATGGTTTTTGGTCAACTTCTCAAGGAGGGCAAGGTCATCTGTTTAGGGCCGGACCAGTGTGTCTGTGATGTTTACTGATATGTGTCCCTACATAGAAGACTGCCTCACTTGGCAAGACATAGTTTAGTTACATATTGACTCCTGGAGCCCTGTCCTAAAGGATGACCTGTGTTAGAGAATCAAGTCTTTGAAAGTGAATTCTAACATGTTGAAATATATACATTGTTCTTGCATAATTTGATAATCTGGTTGTCTGCTTGTTAGTTACGACATGTCGCATATGCAGAATGTTAAAACCCATGAGAACGGATACCCTGTTCTGGCACACCATCTGTTGCCACACCAAACTAAGAACACTAAATTTCTCTGAATCAAAAAGGGGAGTTAATTCCGATCCTAGGTCAGGATGCATCTGTAAGAAGCTAATTTTAATTTAGTGGAGTAGTCTGACTCTATAACTTCCACTGAACTTCTGGAAATGACATGACATAAATCTATTGTAAGCTTTTTTTGCGATCCCTTGTGATGTGATTTTTCGGCTATAAGTATTGAACAGGAGAAAAAATGTTCAGTTTTGTTCCGTGCAAAGGAAAGCTCGGCTTTATCGCTGTTTGAAATGCAGTCTATAATTATCTTGGAAGCCTGCCTCTGCTCTAGTCATTTCGGATCAATTTTTGAGATTTTCCACAACATTTGGTGACGAGGATGGGATCCATGTAGAGATTGCTGTTTCTCAAAGAAAAAGGGAAGCAGTCTCCTGGTGTTTGGGAACGGTGCTGGAGACACACACACTCCTTGAAGGCTGGCCAGTCGAGTTAAATACAGGGTGAGCAATTCCATTACCTTGTTGAATATTGCTGGTATTGTTAAGAGTGCTGTTGGTCTCCTGGCCCCTGTCTTGACCACCGGAGACAAGCGATCTCTTGGATTCAAAGAACTAAAAATCCTAAATTGGTAAGGGGTGGATGAGCACCACGAGGCTTCACAGGACAATTAATTAAGCACGCCTTTACTTTTGCATGCAACAAATAACTGTGAGTAATTGAGTGAACCTCAGAGCGCGTTCTGTAACTGTGGAATGATTGTTGTCTTTTATGCTTTGGGGTTGAATTGTTGATTTTGTGAATTGAGATTTGGGTGGTTTAACGCAGAACCCGTCTGGCCGGCAAACTCACATAGTTTTACGCAGACGTGTGGGTCGGGGCTGGAAACCTTTAAATGTATTTATTTATTTTGCTGTTTCTTCTTCTTTTGGTTGCTTGACACATCAGCTTAAAAGAGCAAACAGATTGATGGGTCTTGTGGATGACTGACAGGAAGTGTTGTTTTATTGAGTCCAAAAGGAGGACAAAGACGGGAGGTGTAGATTGCTGGGTCCCAAATAGACACAGGCTGGAAGCATAAGTTTACTGAGGGGTGCGGTGCCCATAGAGTGATTGTGGAGTAATTGTGAGCAGTGAACTGTTGTGTGTATTGGTAAAGTGTGCATTAATGGCACCATCATAGTGATCATTAGTTTACATAGATTGAGGGTTGATTATTGGTGATTAGAATAATAATAATTATTATTATTATAGTTATATTACACTATTGTTGCAACTTGGAAGTAATATTTAATTGTATGTATTGTGCATTGTTATATTTGTTGTTATAGCACAAAGAGCAAGTTTTTGCATGGTGTTGAGGAGAAGGCGTAAAAGTTGAAATAGGAAATTCAGCTAGGTGTGCCTATATAAAAAATTGTTGATTAAGCCATGTAATTGTAATTGTGCCACGTAAGTATATTGTGTTTTGAAATATCACGGTAATTGCATATGTGAAGGATTAGTGAAAATTTGGTCAGAAAAAGTATACCAATGATTACGGCAATGCCAATTGATGAGATAGGAAAGCAATTTCCTATGTTTGAAAGAAATACGAAAGAAATGTCAAATAAGTAGAATATGGTGCCTTAAGATGTATTGATTTGTATTGTTTCTTGAAGATGCAGGTGTGATGAATTTGCTAGTAAGAGCATCAGCGGAGTTTTGTCATCAGAGTGGAATTGGCAGTTGGTAAGCATATCATATAAGCGCGAGATGATTGATGAATGCATTAAACCAGCATTGTGAAGTGGAATTAATTTGTTGGGAAAACAGCTGGAGTTTAGCGATTATTAATGGTTGTGGAGTTGTAAAAGGACAGGTGTGATTCGTTAGACTGTGAGCTTATTGTTAATTGTTTGTGTTTGTCATTAGAGTGGTGGCTAGACTGCGTGTGAACATGTGTTGGAACGTAAGAACCTTGGAATGAGTGTGAGAAAGGAAGTGCACTAATGTGTGTGTTTTGAGCTCAAAAATTGTACGAGTGGAAACATTGAAGTGTGTGAGTCTGCAAATGACTGTATTTTCATGTTGGCTTGTGTGTTTGTTCATAATCTTGTTAAAAAGTTAAAAAAATGGTGATTCTATAGTATGAATGTCCTCACATAATAGAATAAAAGTAATACTGAGGTTTCGTATTGGCCCGAATATAAGACGACCCTGAATATAAGACGACCCCTCTTTTTCAAGACCTTTATTTGGAAAAATACTTTTTATTTGAACAAAATCTCATTTGCATAAAAAAATTTCATTGTTTTCCTTGAACATTTCAACATCTTTGGTGTTTATCAAGGGGGAAAAAAATCATAAAATCGTCTATAGCCCCGCTAATAGGCAAAGCGCAGAACGCACTTCACGGTTCTATGCCATGAAAACAGTGCAGTAAAACGGGCATAGGCCTACTGGCTTAACTTGTGCAATAAACGGCGCACATTTGCTGGACAAACAGTGTCCGAACAGTCTGCAAAATGTAAGAGCATTAACATCCAAAAAACACCGCGAACAGTTTTTTCCACATTCATTTTGCATGACGTTGATTTAAATACAGCAAATACGCTTCCAGATGAATGATTGTAGTCTTACCTAATCAGGGAGAACAAGCAACACCTGTTAAGTGTGGAGTGCTCTCGGAGTGAACCTTCTGTTAATTATGAAAATGACTGGGAACAGGTGAGGACTAATAATTGTTTTAAACGGAAGTTTTGTGCAACCCAACTCTGTTCTTGTTCCGCAACTGTACTGAATTTAGCCTATGATTTAATCGCTGTTAGATCGCATATGGAGAGAAACCGTGTCTTCGGTTGCAAATTACGATAATTACGTTGCACTCTGTCACATCATATCTTTTTTCTGCCCTCACGTTGTTCGTTCTCTCAGCTTCGTTTACAACCATAAGTTTAAAATTCGCATCATAACTTCTCTGATTTTTATTCACCTGACCGACTTCGGAAGCACTTCAAGTAGATCTCTGTGCCCTGGCTGCATCTTTCTGTCATTCAGTAGCTTATGCAAATATAGGCTAACACACCCACTCCAGCCGACTTGTTTACAGGATCACGCTAGGGTCACACTGCTCTAAACACTGACAGAGAGAAAAGCGCTCATATGGCGCCACCTATTGTTTTACATGGGTAACTCCTTAGACCCCGAATATAAGACGAGGCGTCATTTTCAGGCATTTTTCAAGGGAAAAAAATCGTCTTATTTTCGGATCAATACGGTAATCTTGAAATTAACTATTTGGTCTAAACTTACAAAATATGCTCGGGAGTGTAATACCTAGTTTGACTTTTGTGTCTAATAAAATTGCTATTTTCACGAGGTGAAATATTTGAAGGATATGTGAGCAATAGAAGGCTGATTTGTACAGGTGTAATAACATTGCTCTTACTTAATTAAACAAACGTGACTGCTTGAACGATCAAGTAGTTTCCACCGAAAAAAGTTTAGAAGAAATAACAATTAAAATGTAAATTGCTTAAAGGTAGAAAATGTTTCTAATGTTGTGGCTAGTCCTTAAAATAAAGCTATTGCATGTAGTAATGTCAGGGCCGGGTGAGGCCAGGTGATAGTGGAGGACCCAAAAGCAGACTAACTGAAGAAGGCCAACTGAAGACGATTAGAGTAGTTTTAATAAAGAGCACAAAAATACAGAAGCAGAAGTCAAAAATCCAAAAGGCAGTCAAAAAATGCAAAAAGGGCACACAAAAACTGATCACAGACAAGGCACCAAAGGGTTCAAGCAGTATAGCAATGGTTGAAAACAGGCAGAGATCAAAACACTTAAGAGGCTGAGAGAAAACAGGCAAAGGGACCAAAACGTCAGGCAAAATACAAAATCCACAAAAACAGGCTAGAGCCATAACCAGGACAAAAATCCAGAAACAAGATAACTAACAAGAGAAGCACCAAGGAGAAGCAATAATCTGGCACTGATGGCAATTCAGGTCTGGCTTAAATACTGTGGCTGATGAGGGGAATGGAAACAGCTGTGATGGAAAGGGAATACTGATAAGCTGTGTTCGAAATCATCCACTCATTCACTCACTCCCTATTCCCTACATCCTATATATGATATGGTGCACTACATAGGGAATGACTAAAGGAGACTTCGAACACTACACCGAAATTTTCTGAACATGGTTGCATCAGCAAATGTGCTGGATATTCCTGTGATGTAAGCGGACACGGCGAGCATCATGTAAACAAACCGGACACTCACGGGAACATTTGAGGACGTAATTCTGCAGGGCGGAGCCATCTGGCTCTTCAACTTCTTCTTCTCTGGAAAAACACGACCGCAGTGCATTGTGGTATAAGGGAGTGCAATGTAGTGTACATAGCTTGTTCACTCAATTTCGCTGTGCATTGTGGGTATTTTATAGTCCACTATATTCACTGATTTCACGCAGCTGCCATTTTGAATCGAAAACGAGGCTCAGGTGGGATGAGCTCTCAGCTGTCAAGTGCGGTGCACCTTACCCCTATGCATCACCCAAGCTCAATGTCCTCAACCTTGAGCTGTTAAATTAACAATTACTGACATAAAAAAATGGGCCGAGGAGGGATTACGGATACCAAGGGCAGTCTTACTAAAAAGGCTACAGCAATTTAATCAAAGGCTACATTACAAATATTAAAGTTCTCTTACACTGGTGGGACACAGCTGATAAATGCTAACTAGTACTGCGAATGCGATTAGTCTTAACTAAGCTCCTTTACGTGTTTGAGATAGAAATGAAGTGTAGTTACAGGTCAAATTATTATGTGAGTTTGTGCAAACAGCGTTTGATGTTATCGTTAACAATTGCAGGGCTTGATCTTCGCACTCGCCCAAGACCTGTGGCGACCGAAAATTTGTTAGGGAGACCGAATAAGCTCAGACTGCTCGCCCGGCTGGCGAGTGAACATTCCGCATGATCTTCATTGAATATTCGCACAATCCAACTGCATAATTGATCTTTATACGCAAGTCAGAAGTGCAAACAAATTCCGCCTTCTTATCCTCATTTTTTACAATGTTGCTTGATTGGTCGTATAGTTTCCTGCCCAGTGGTGCATTTCCCGAAATCACAGATGCTAACTTACATAGTTGGACCCATTGACTGTGAATGGACGAACTATGCAAGTTGCTAATTTAGTTAGCAACTATGCTTTTGGGAAACGCACCCCAGAACGAATTCTAAATCCACTCAACTGTAGGGGAGACCGGGGCTTGTTGTCACACTTTTTACACTCTTACATATTTCTTGGAATCAATACATCATATATTAAAAAAAATGTGTACCAGATGAAAGACTAAAGTCTCAGGTATATATTTTGTATTCATGCCATTTTCATATCTTGTGTCAGTGCAGAGTTATAAGCAATCAAATATAGATTGGCACCATGTGACAAGTTGCCCCATCAATGGGTAAGTTGTCACACTATATGGGGTAAGATGTCACACTGGATTTTGCAACTAATAAAACAAGGACAAAATTATTGTTGTTGTTATTTTTTTTACTTGAAAGTGAATAAATCTTAACATAAAATATTATGCAACATGCATTATGAAACTTATGAAACTTCAGCTAGTCCTGGAAGATCTATTAAAAAAACTCAAACAAAACCTGACCTCACTAGTCAGTCCTGGAACATCCAGTCAGAAAATCTCAAACAAAACTTGACCTCACTAGTCAGACTCCTCATCTGAGTCGCAGTTCTGGCATACGTAGATTGATTTGCCAGGGGTGCACTGCACCCAGGTTTCTCCTGGGCGGCTGTTTCCAAATGGTTTCTACACAGACCAGTCACAGGGACTCATCTTCTTCCGATGAGGAGTCATCTGGAGTTTTTCTTTTTGTACCTGCCCTCTGTTTCTTCCCTGTGCTTTGCTTCTTTGGTATTTTGGATTTGGTTGCCTTGCCTTTCTTTTTGAATAGCCTTTTTTTCCCTTGTGCCTGGCTTTCAGCTTCAAGTGCCTCCTTCACAGGTGTGTCGGTGAGAATAGCAGTTTTCCTCTTCTTTCTCTGCTGGTTAACTTGTTTTCTTGGACCAGCTTTTGGGTAAGGCCTAATATCCTCTGGAGTTCATGTGTTGGTGGAGGTGACTGGGTTGCTAGGGCCTGGAATAGCTTGGTTGGTGCCTGGGCCTGGAGGAGCTGGGTCAGTGCTGGGTCCTGGAATGGCTGGGTTGGTGCCAGATGGGTTAGTGCTGGGGCCTGGAGAAGATGGCTCAGTTTCGGAGCCTGGAACTGCTGGGTTAGTGCTTGGGCTTGGTAGAGCTGGGTCCTAGAGCTGCTAATGCTAGCTCTAGCTTAAAGTTAGCTTAAAACAGAACAATGACTGAGGTATGACAGGATGCCTTAATATCTTCTCGAACAAGTCCACATGTATCACTGCTAGGATTTTTATTTGAAAGAAGCTTATTTTAAAATATATAAAGTTAATATTTTTTACTTTCGGTTGTGGAAAATGGTTAATTGGTGCTCATATCAACTTACAACGTGTTGTTCTCTTCTCACACAGGACATGAGACCTGACCATGTAAAGGAAGAAAACTAGTATTCCACTTTTTAGTTGCGCCCTCTAGTGGAGATAATTGCAGTGTGACAACTTACCCGTGTGACAACAAGCCCCAGTCTCCCCTATATAAAAAAACACCCAAAAACATTAACCAAAACTTTGGCTATCAGTTTATTTGTTTAAGCACATCACGTTAACCATGAGGTTGCTGACTAGCTCTCATCGGTAAATTAATATTTTTGCGTTTCTTCGCTGAAGTATGTTAAAAGCGAACTAGCAAAACAACTCATAAATAAAGAAATATAACGTGTTTTTGGAGCGGAACTTAACGCACATGCAAATTAACTTGTGCCCGAAAATATGCAAGTCACAGGGACTCCAGTATGATCTCTGCTAAAATACGGTACCGGAGCAAATTTACTTACTGCGTGCACTTAGTTCTGAAGCCACATATTAAATGCTCCAGTTTCATTGCTAGCTGGCTGGCTATATCCAATAATTCATCTACAAGATTTATGGACACGTGAAATGCAATGGTAAGTTCGGTGACTCCTCGGAGTTAAGTACTTTCTACTGGTCATTGGCTATGTCACTTGTTCGGTCCCTGACATTGTCTTCCCAGTGAGTGAGCAAGATCAGAGATCTGCGTTTTTTTGTTTTTTTTTTTAACTTCAGCTTATTCCTTCAGGGTTTTGCAATGGGGGCTAGATAATATTGGTGTTTCTGATTTTGCAATGGGTTTTGCACACTGCCGCTTTGTCAGAGTGCCCATTCCTTTCGATCGAGGATGCCACTTTCCTACTCTTACAGTAACGTTACCTTCCTCTTTTTTGCCCACTGGTATGATTACACTAATGGAATACGCTAATGGCCGTTGTCTTGGCAGGATTGAGAGCTTCGATGGCTATAGTTTTTGACCATTTATTAGTTTCAGCAATTTCCTCTGTTGTTTTCTATGCTTAATGCGGGCATTTGACATTTCGTCTCCCACCTCAGCCTCGTTTTCACTTCGGAAATTTTCAAGATGGCCTCTTGCGTGATACAAGTCCATAGTGGATGAAAAAATTCGAACAACACTACAAAATGGCGGACACACAATGTAGTGCACTCTATCCGTGATAGGGGGTGATTTCAAACACAGGTATAGTCTGTCTCCTCTGTCAGTCAGACCAGAGTCAGGAGCTGGGGAAAACCAGGACTGGATAATAGGAATGAATCAAGGTGTAGACAATGATGCTAGGAAGTGGAGGAGCTGGGCCAGACTGTGAAATTTACGTGATTTACATGAGAAAAAACATGGAATGGACATAAGTAAGGTGAAAATATAAGATGGGGAATAAAACAAAAATACTCAATTTGATGCAGGAATTCAGCATGATGGGGGGGGTGCTTATTTGCCAGTATATGCCCCAAAAAAATGCATGATAAATGGATACAAGAGCCCTTATAACATTTGGCAAGGATAATGTACAGGAAACTGCCAGTCATATTCTATATGACCTTTAAGTACAACGTAATTCATCATTTGAATTTGTTGAATACCTAGTTCCAATGAACTAGGAAATCTAAAGCAGTTTTTGTGAATACCTACTTGTGGGACTGTCCAGAAAATAGATTTGAAATGTGAATTTGCATACAGGAAGTGAACTGTGACCTACTTGGTGATTTCAAGATTTTTGTGGGGCAAGGCCTCAAAAAGTCCATATTTAAACCCATAAATGATTGTTCTGAAAAACCAGATCAAAATCAAGGCCCAAAGCAAACATTCCAGAGGTTGATTAGTAGAATCAGGTGTGCAGCAGCTTGGTTGGTATGAAAGCCTGCACCAACAGTGGCTCTTTCTGGAGAAGGTTCCCTACCCCTGGTATACAACAATGTTGAATGCTTTGTGGTTCACAAAATCATTGAAGCGTGACCACAAGCGCAGACTACGCTTTGCTCAGTGGAGTAAAACCAAGGCCTGGGAGATATAGAACCTCTACAATGTACAACAGTTTATGAAAACATCTAAATGGCTTTTCTGAGAAATCTCTAGCATATAATAGAAATGGCTTGAATATGCCACTGTTAACTGATCTTATCACAATTACAAGTGATACTGAAAGTGTTATTATATCCTAATAAATTAACATACAACTATATACTATATATAGTAACAATCTATAGATGTCTAATCTTATAAGGACAAATGTGTTTCAGATGGATTGTAGTTATGATCCAGAATGATCCAGAAGGCCAATGTCTCGTGAATCATGTACATATACTCTAAGACTCTTAATTTGGATAAGTATCTATAGCAAGCATTCCATGTTTATTATTTAGTGACTTGTTTTGACACCCAAGGAGATAATAATAATTTCTAAATAAAGGAATGGTTCCAATTTTCGCAATCCTGATCCATGTTACTGGTCTTGCAATTTAATGACACTGGCACATTATTTAGCCAACTATATGAGGCAACTTTTGTGAAAATATCTTGGTGTGTTTTCATAGGAACCTGGTTGTTTTTCAAGATAAACTTTACATTTTGCATCAATTTTGGTCGAGACAGATGCATTTTTCAATGGAAAATTTTCTGAAACTTCTTCAGTTTTTCACATATATACTTATGTTTGGTATCAGAATGTCTGTTATGTTGTTGTGTAGCCATTAAAAATCATCTGTTTTTTCATCTGGTTTAAATATGGACTTTTCGAGGCCTTGCCCCACAAAATCTTGAAATCACTAAATAGGTCACAGTTCACTTCCTGTATGCAAATTTCACATTTCAAATCTATTTTCTGGACAGTCCCACAAGTAGGTACATATAACCAGAAGATGGTTCAAATTAGGCTGTGGGAAAATTTGCCAATACCCTGCAAAACCTGCTTTCTACACAAATTCTAAGTGCAGGTGGATAAGAAAAATAAAATATGTTATCCCCTTCTCATTCATTGAATCACATACCTTCATCAATATAAGAGCTCATCATGGAAACAGTGTGTGTCTGGTACTATAATCCAGGTAAGTCCATAGACTTGAACCATATGACAAACAAGACACTTGATATTGGATATAACTGCAATCTCAACAATTTATGTAACAAATATGTCCTCTATTATTATTAACACATGTATAATCTAAAGGGGAACCACAGGTTACCACTAACATTCATGAAAGAACAAAAACTCAGGACAGAGGTAAAGAAATAGCTGCCAGTGTCTTTCTGAGAGCTCATATTTGAGACTAGGCAACATCACCAGAGAAAGAATGTTAGTATATTCATTCATAGCAGAAGTACTGCAAGCTCAAGGCCTACAAGACCTAACTCCTTCCTAAAATACCTACTAAAATATCCTAATAAATCCACATTTGTATGCGTCTTTCACATTTAATATGTGAATGCAGCGTAATTTATCTTTTGGCTGCAGTAAGTCTATTATATGTCCTATCGATATTTATCCCATAAATGACTTAAAATCAGTGTGATACCACACAGAAGATTCAGGTTTGGTATTACACAATTGACTTGAACACTAACCAACTAGAAGCTAACTTTTTTAAATTTTATTTTTAAAATAATACGACGCAGAAATTTATGGGATAAATAGGATCTCAATTTCGTGAGCCCAAGATATCAAATTTATGAAACTCGAGTGGTAATTTTCGTCTTTTCGCGCCAAAGGCTTGGAATCAATGAAAATCACTAGTCCCGTTTCATAAATTTCACATCTCGGGCTCACTCATTAGAGATCCTCTACATAGTCCTATTTCATGACCATTTAAAATCCAGAAGTACAAAAGCCTGTACAAAATACGCAGACTCATCTTTCCATATAGCTAAAATGTCCAAGATAAAATCAATAGCATTTTCATTTACACATATCATCTGGATGTAAAGTAATCACTAATTTGACAGTTGTGAAGACGTGAAATATTTAGTAATATTTGTCTTTTTATGACTGTTTTTGGAAGAACTTCTACAGTACCACTGATTTGTATCCAGCGTTTTGTCGCAGTCTTAAAAAATATCTGAAATAAACAACATTTCTTCACACAGATGATATTCAATGTAGTTACAGGTTTAGCTGTACTATTTTGTATACTTATTTGATACAAACGTTTTAAAACCTTAACTACAACCCTAGTTTGCTAACCCTAAGGACTACAAATATGGTGCTCGTTTGTATATTGACTTATCATATGCGGCTCTAGGGAATTGTAGTTTAAAAACAAAGATTAATTTTTTTTCCCTATATTTGAAGGTGTAAATATTGAATTGAGAGCACACTGTGGGGTTAAGAAGGTGGGAAACAAATTCCTGAGGTCAATTTTTGAGTATCATATTGATAAATGGGTGAAAATTTGTTTAAACATATTTGACAGCGCCCCCTCCTGGTGACTACACCCACAAGGGTATAATCATATAGCAGAAGTCAAGACCTTTCTGTTACAGTTGGCCCCATGTCTGTCCCCCTCTATTGCTGGCCGAAAAGCCTTCAAACACGCACTGAGGTCAAGGTTTAAAAGTCAATATTTCAAAGCAAAAGCCATGCACAGTCTTCAGACTGACATATGTTTCTTTCCAGGTCGAGACCTTTCCAACAATGTATTTCGTTCAGTCCTAAGACAAAGTTTTAATTTTCACATTCCATGATCACAGCCTTAGTTTAGGCATACTTTCAGAGAGGCTTTGAGGCTCCAAGACATGAAAAAAAATGTCTGTAGGATTTTTTTTTTTTTTTTGGTCTTTTGTGGAAATATTGAAAAAATGCATTTAAGATTATCATATTTGACTAATATACAATCAAACTACTCATATTGGTCTACTTTAAAGCTTATTGTTCTGATGGCAAGATCTTTCCTTTCAGACCGAACCTGAACTGTGAGCATTCAGGCTCTGTTAAAGACTCCTGCTTTGAAATATATAGCTTCTCTCTCCACATTTCATGCTAGAAAGGTCACCAGAACTTTATTTTTTTCAACCCATTTGTGCCCAAATTTTCAAAACATTTTTTATGCATATAATTATGTTAATTGAGTCCTCCATGAACATGTTCTGCATTTATTTTCCCCTTTTTGTGTTCCCTTTTCTACAAAATCTTATTTGAATGAGTAGCGACTATAGTTGCCGGTGGGCACATACCTTGTATCTACCCCAATAAAAGTGAAATATGAATTAGAGTACAATAAATCACATGTAATTCTAAATATTTTTTTCAACAGATCTATTTTTATTGAGAAACATTTTATCGCTTAAATCAAGTTTGAGAACAAATCAATGTGACATCAAAAAGGTGGCTTGTAGCCCATTATTTTGCAAATGTGAACTATTTTTTAACAACCTGGATACTTGGGATCTTGAACAAATTCATTAAGTTCAAAATTCTTTACACACACACACACACACACATATAAGGTTTAAAACATTAATTCCAATGCCCCACTTGAACTTAGTAAATTGAACAATGAACAATTCAACAAATATTGTCATTTAAAAGTTACATTTTTTAAAATAGTAGTAATAATTTCAGTGCATCAGTTCAACATGTCTTCTCAAACACCTTTGTCAATATGAACTTAATAAAATCATGAATGACCCATCCATGAACCCAAAGAACACACCTCCAAATATTACTACATTTCTTTCTCCTCTCCCCCATACTGTATCTCTTCTTGGTGTAGTTTCACGGTGTGTGGTAAGGCTTGAAGCACTCTACGTGCAGTGCAACACCACATTTCTCACAAGCAAACGGAGTTCGTCCATCACATCTTTGGCATCTCTGGTATTTTCTGCCTGTGTTGTGGGGCCAGTGGTGTAGGTTGTCAAATCTGGCAACTTCATATATAGCCTTACCCAGTGCTGATTTTCTTCCATGGCCACTTGGCCTCACCCCATGGCGCTGGAGGAGACTCTGGGCAACCAGCCTCTGGAAGGAGAAGAGATCTTGGTCTCCCCCTTTCCAGGACCTGGATTAATGAAATAATGAATCAACCAACATGGATTAATGAATTATTCTACTGCATGTTTTGCTCAAATTGCTTTGTGATTGCGTGTACCTGTAGTAGCACCAGCTGTTAACCACAGCACTGTTCAGTCCCCAGCTGTAGCATGGCCACCACCACTTCTTGGACCGAATGCTGATCCTGTAGCGATTCACACACTGGTCGTGTAGATCAACGCCTCCCATATGTGTATTACAGTCCTTGATGCATGTAGGCTGTTTCACTTTGTTAATTGCGTGTTTCTGTTTGTTCCATCTTTGAGTATTGACGTCTGAGTACCCCTTCTCCATGTTGGACACAACGGTGACCACACTATTGTCGTTCCATCTCAGAGTCAGTTTTCCTCTTTCAGCAAGATATTCAGCATCACCTCTTGATGTCTTCCGAAACATCTTTGCTGGTGTAAGTGGTGCAGCACAGAGCTGGTTTTCACGCATTGTGCCACAGCTGCCATAGCCCCTTCTGGTCATCTCATCAACCAAGGATAGGGTTGTGAAGAGGTTGTCATGGTAGAACTTGCAACCCGGTGGCACTCCAGCATTCTCTGCTAAGCCAAGAACCACACTTGGACCCTGACTGAGTCCAGTTTCCACCAGTCGTGTGTGGCTTCTGGCATATGGTTCCATCCGGTAGACAAATCCAGCAGAGGATGCTAGGATCCACATCTTGCACCCAAATTGGATGGGCTTTCCCCTAATGAACTGCTTGCATCCATGCCGTCCGAAGTACTCAATCACCATCTCATCCACTGACAAATGTTCCTGAAAAGGAATGGTTTTGTTCATTTTGTTCAGCTCCTCAAACAGGGGACACACCTTGAAGAAAGGGTCAGCTGTGATGTTGGTATTATCCACAAGATGAATGGAAGCCATTATTTCATCAAATCTGTTCCTCCGCATGGCGTCTTTGATGGACATGTTGCTGACATCATCGTCACCTGACCAGAGAAGATGCCGTCTTGGGACAGTGTTGTAGCCAGTGGTTAAAAGTATACCAAAGATGGTCAAAAGCTCGTCCTCAGTCAGATTGAGAGACGTACCTTTTTGTGCTGCATACAAATTGGACATTGGGCAGGGAGGTTAGTGAGTGTTAAACATAGGGAAATGCAGACTGCCCTGATGGAAGCTGACAGCGTTACATGCACTATTGATGATATACTTTTAAAGCAACAGAGCGTAGTGGGGGGCTTGAAGCAGCAGGCACATGAGAAATCGAGGAGGAAGAGCATTAGTAATAACCTGAAATGTTTTTATTTAAATGCAAGAAGCATAAAAAATAAATTTCCAGAACTTGAGGCCGTTATGATTAGTGAGGGCTATGACATAGTTGGGATTAGAGACATAGCTTAGTGAAGAGGATGGAGATGAATATAATATAGAAGGTTATAAGCTCTTTAGGAAGGATAGATGTAATAGGCGAGGAGGGGGCGTAGCACTCTATGTAAACGAAAACATAAATGTACAGGAAATTCCCGAAATTGAACATTCCTTGCCCTGTGAAGATATCTGGGTCAGGCTCATTGGCAAATAAAAGACAGGTTTAAACATAGGAGTATGCTATCGACCGCCAGCTTTGGACAATATTGTCAATGAAATGCTCTTTAAGAGGATAAGGCAAGCTTGTAGAGGAGGAGGGACTATTATTATGGGAGACTTCAATTATCCTGGTATCGACTGGAAATTGGTGAAAGGACAGGGTAAAGGGGAGGAAGTATTTCTGGATGTTATAAATGACAATTTTTGGTGCAGTATATTAATAAACCTACAAGAGAGAAGGCAATTTTAGATTTAGTGCTATGTAATGACTCTGATAGACTTAGCAATGTTGAGGTACTGGAGCCACTTGGGACTAGTGATCACTCTTGTTGCGAGACTCAGATGGACACCAGGCGCGAGACAGCAAGGCTTGATTCGATGATTTATTGAGAAATCAAAACAAAACAGGCACGATGGCCAACGAAAAACTTGGCCCAAAGGGTTGCTAAAATCTAACAAAGGAAAGCTTCACAGAGCTAAGAAAGAAAAATTCAAAACGAGAAAAATAAAAAGCCACTAGAAACTCTCGGGAAGATAACAAATAAAAATAAACGAACTATGAAAAGCATACAAAACGAGATAAAACACTAGGCAAGACTATGGCAAGGAAACGCAATGAACAAGGCATGAAACGCATGGTAAACCTGCATGAAAACGAGACTCTGTCTGCCAGCCAACTCCAACCTCTCCCCAGATATAGCAGGAACAATCATGAGACAACGAGGATCACCTGTAGACCGACAGGGAGAAACGAGGTTGTTTAATTACAAAGCACGCAAGACAAGAGAGGAAAACAGCTGTGGCGTGACGAGACAATAAGAGCAGGTATTTGCTCATTAAGAACAATGAGCATGTTGCAGCATATAAGAGCCCAATAAAATACTATGAACAGTTAAAGTGTTAAACTAGATGATAGTAAAGCACAGGTAAGAATGTAGCGACAGCAGGAAGTATGCGAGTTAAATCCCTCTCTAAATTAGTAATGATTAGTACGTGCCTATCTAATGGAAACACCCCCCCGTGACTGATCAGTAGGTTGTTAGTAATAAATTAAAATAATTAACAAGCACGAAGACTAGGAAGCCCCGAAGGAAGAAACGTCAGAAAGAAGTTTGAAACCGTAAGCCACTCCCGAATGTAGTGCGAGAGGTAAAACATGGACATGACCACGCAGACACTGGAGAGGTGGATTGACTGGGCAGACCAGACCTGGCGAGATACAAAACATGGAAAATGTAAAAAACATGAAAAATAAAAGTGAAAACTGTGAATCATGAATCCTGATACAAGAACTGTTAAAACCATGACATGAGTAATGACTGAACAATGAAACCTGGCACAAGAAACTGTTAAAACTCCAACCAATGTTCTGGCAGAACGGCACAGAACACTGGAATCACAACAGTATCCCCCCCTTACACAAGCGCCACCTGGCGCTGACAAGGAATATCAAGAAAACTAAGACAAGAAAAAACATGGAAACTAAGAAACATGAAACATCTAATACTAAATACAAAACCTAACAAGACTAAGAATACCAGAAACTAGCAACATCTAACAAAACCACAATACTAAACACAAAACATAAACAAGAACACTTGAAAGGTCTCCAGCAAGCTGGGGCTAAGGCTTAGGGTGTGTGAGATGGAATTCACTGATCAGGGATTTATCTAAGATGTGTCTGGCTGGGACTCAGGCATGTTCTTCTGGGCCGTAACCTTCCCAATCCACAAGGTACTGGAGGCCTCTGCCTCTGCGACGACAGTCCAGTAATTTATTGACGGTGTAGGCCTCACCTCCGTCGATGAGCCGAGGAGGGGGCGGTGGTTCAAGGGGAGGCAGGAGGGGAGATGTTGCGATGGGTCTCAGGTGCGAGACATGGAAAACCGAGTGGAGTCTTCGCATAGTGGAAGGACGTTTGAGTTTAACGGCAGAGGGGCTGATGATTTTGAGGATAGGGAAGGGGCCCAGGAAGCGTGGAGCCAGCTTGCGACTCTCCACATGGAGTGGAATATCCTGGGCAGCCAGCCAGACCTTTTAGCTAACTCTGTAGTGGGGAGCAGGGCACCGACGTTTGTCTACCTCGATCTTCATCTGCTCACCCGATCTTGCCAAGGCGCGACGTGCAGATTGCCACATATGATGGCACCGGCGGATGAACGCCTCAGCAGAAGGCACCACGACTTCCTCCTCTTGGCTGGGGAACAATGGGGGCTGGTACCCCATGCAGCACTCAAAGGGGGATAGGCCAGTGGCGAAGGCAGCATGGGAGTTGACTGCGTACTTGACCCATGGCAACAAGGATGACCAGGACGTGAGATTGGCCGAGCACACACAGCGGAGGACCGTCTCGAGGGTCTGGTTGGCCCGCTCCGTCTGTCCATTGGTCTGTGGATGATGTCCAGAGCTGAGACTGAAGAATGTGCCAAGGGATTTGCAGAATGCTTTCCAGAAGTTGAAGGTGAACTGGGGACCACGGTCAGACACCATGTTGATGGGGATGCCATGGGGGCGAACGGCGTGCTGGATGAGTAGGTCGGCAGTGGATTTGGCAGAGGGAGTTTGGGAGGGGCACAAAGTGGACAGACTTGGAGAAACGGTCAACAATGGTGAGGACAGTGGTGTGACCATGGGAGGGGGGCAGGCCCGTGACAAAGTCCAGTGCGATATGTGACTAAGGGCGGTGAGGGATGGGAAGGGGCTGGAGGAGACCAGAGGGTGGTGCATGGGAGGGCTTGGCACATGAACAGACTGAGCAGGCCATGACAATTCACGAATGTCCTTAGCCATCTTGGGCCACCAGAATCGCCGGATGAAGTGTAGAGTCCGGCAGACCCCCGGATGGCAGGACAAGTTGGACGCGTGACCCCACTGGAGGACCTCAGAGCGAGCAGCCACAGGAACGTGCAGGCAGGCGGCGGGGCAGGCACTGGGCGTGGCTTCACCGTCCTCGGCATTGCGGACCAGCTCCTCGATCCTGAGGCGCACGTTATTCACAAAGCAGACCTTGGGTAAAATGGGGCTGGGTTCTCCCTCAGGCGTGGAGATGTTAAAATGCCTGGAGAGTGCGTCAGCCTTAGCATTCTTAGACCCAGGTCTGTAAGCCAGAGAGAAGTTGAAGCGGTCGAAGAACAGCGCCCAGCTGGCTTGTCTGGGCGTTAGCCTCTTGGCGGACCGGAGGTACTCAAGATTTTTATGATCCGTCCAGACCATGAACGGAATCCGGGCCCCCTCAAGCCAGTGTCTCCACTCCTCCAAGGTCAGTTTCACTGCCACCAGCTCCCGGTTACCGACGTTGTAGTTGGACTCCGCAGGTGTTAAACGGTGCGAGAAGTATGCACATGGGTGTACCTTCTGATAATTGCTGGATCTTTGGGAAAAGACTGCACCAACCCTGACGTTGGAGGCATCATCCTCCACTATGAACTGCTTGGCGGGGTCAGGGGTGGTGAGGATGGGCGCAGTGGTAAATCGCCTCTTCAGCTCACAGAAGGTCTTCTCAGCTTGCGGAGTCCAACGAAATGGCTCCTTGATGGAGATGAGGGCCGTAAGGGGAGCTGCGATGGTGCTGTAGTTCCTTATGAACCGTCGGGAGAAGTTGGCAAAGCCTAAGAAGCTTTGTAGGGCCTTACGATCCTTGGGTGCGGGCCAGTCCACCACTGCTTTGACCTTCTCCTTGTCCATGCTAAGATGGTCGGGAGCGATGACTTGACCCAACTCTACTTTTAATTTTGACGTTTCATGGGAAGTTAAAAAGGTGTCTTCGCAAACCAAAATTTTTAACTTTAGGCGAGCAAACTTTGACGGGATGCGCTCATATCTAAGCGAAATAAAATGGGAGACACTTCTGGACTGTGAGTCTTTAAATGAGATGGGGGAAAGGTTTAAGGGGGTTTTACTTGATTCACGATGTAAATTTATTCCAAAGGTGTCCAAAAGTAAGCTGAAAAAGCAAAATCCTCCATGGATGACCACAGCTATTCATAGGAGTCTGAGGAATAAGAGGAATCTTTACAAGACATACATAAAAGGATAACAATGAGAATACTAAGGCTGAATACTGTAAAATGCGAGCTGTGGTCAAAAAAGAGCTGAGGAATGCTAGAAGACTGTATGAAAGGCAAATTGCAGAAGGGGCAAAGACTACTCCTAAGCGCTTCTTTTAGTACTGTAGCAGAAAAAGGAAAGTCAAAGAGGAGGTTAAGTGCATAAAGAATAAATATGGATCGCTGCTATATGATAGCAAGGCTATTCCGGATACCTTAAACAGTTTTTTTGTTGAGAATTTTACCTCAGAGTGAGGTTTTATTCGACCAGAGGGCATGTCCAACGCTCAAGATTATTTTGCGGAAATTGAGGTTGGGGATAATGAAGTATTAGACAAGTTGCATAAACTAAAGGCAGATAAGGCGGCGGGTCCTGATGGCTGATATCATAGAGTGCTCAGGGAAGTTAGTGAGAACATCTTTAAACCGCTTTCCGCTATCTTCAGACGGTCTTTAGAAACTGGAGAAATACCAAATGATTGGAAGCAGGGCAATATCATACCAATATATAAGAAAGGGGACCGTACTGAGCCAGGAAATTACAGGCCAGTCAGTTTAAGTTACATTGCATGCAAAATACTGGAATCTATCATAAAGACGAGCTGGAATTATTCCTTGAACGTAATAATATTTTGAGGGATAGCAAACATGGTTTCCGTAAGGGAAGGTCATGCCTGACAAACCTCCTGGAATTTTTTGAGGAGGCCACCAAGACTTATGATCAGAGCAGGGCTTATGACATCATATACTTGGATTTTCAGAAAGCATTTGATAAAGTACCGCATAAGAGACTAATTTTTAAAATGAGCTCCCTTGGAGTTACAGGAGGTATTCTGGAGTGGATTCAAAACTGGTTACAGGACAGAACACAAACAGAGTGCTGGTCAGTGGAATCTCATCTTAGCTAGGTATGGTGGGGAGTGGCGTCCCCCAGGGATCGGTGTTGGGACCCCTGCTGTTCCTCATCTACATTAATGACCTTGATAGAAATATTGAGAGAAAATTAGTTAAATTTGCGGATTATATTAAATTGGGAGGTTTGGCAAATAGTTTACACTCTACTAAAGTGATTCAGGAGGATTTGGATAGAATCCAGAGTTGGGCAGAAACGTGGCAAATGAAATTTAATTTAGCAAAATGTAAAGTTGTACATGTAGGCAATAAAAACATTTGACGGGATTACTTCATGGGAGGTTTAAAACTGGAATGTGCTCCACATGAAAAAGATCTAGGAGTGATTGTTGACCAAACACTCACAGGTTCTACTCATTGTGCCGTAGCAGTTAAAAAGGCTAATCGGATGCTGGGATACATTGCCAAAAGTATTGAGTACAAATCCAAGGAGGTAATACTTCTCTTGTACAACACATTCGTCAGACCACTAGGGGTGTAAAGGTTACTTATATTCGTATCGTACCGTTTCGGTACGGGCCCTTCGGTACGGTACAGGAGTGTACCGAACGAATACGAATGGAATTAAGTACAAATCTAAGTTTCTACACTGAACAAAAGCGGAGGAGCAACACACATAACAGATTTGCATAGACGCGGAACACAGTGCTTCAAACATAAGTTCCCACACGGACCCAATTTTAGGAGCACACAACACTGCATTCGCCTACCATCATGGCAGCTGCAGCTAGCGAGGGGCTAGAACTTGAAAGTCCGCGCAATCATTAAGATCTCCTGTTTGGGAACACTTCGGTTTTCCTGTGCAGCAAATTAATGGACAAAGGCAAGTGGACAAAACGAAAGTAATTTGCCGTCATTATTCAACGGCGGTCGGTTATGTTGCTGGCAACACATCCAACTTGCTAACACATCTGAAACGGCATCATCCAAACGTGAATTTAACTGCAACAAGGAAAAAGGACACTTTAGAGCAAACGCCGCTTCCGTTGGCATTTAAACAACCAATGTCTTGTAATTCTGATAGAGCTAAAGCAATAACGAACGCAATTGATGTTTTTATAGCGGCGGATCTACGACCATATGCGGTTGTTGAGAACACCGGATTTAAACACATGTTGGAAGTAATTGAGCCTCGATACAGAGTCCCTTCTCGGCCACATTTCGGCACCAAAGTCATTCCAGCCCTGTATGATCAAGCAAAATCTGTTGTTAAGCACGAGTTGTCAAAAGCATCAGCGGTAGCCCTCACGACAGACGGGTGGATGTCCAGAGCAACAGAAAGCTACTTAACTGTAACTGCCCATCACATCACCCCTGAATGGAACATGTTAAGCCCTGTTCTGCGAACTCGACCAATTTATGAGCAACACACAAGCACAAATTTGGCAGAGGTACTTCAGGAAACAGTATTGGAGTGGAATTTGGAAAGGCCAGGCACTTCAATTCCTGTAACAACAGACAATGCTAGAAATATTGTGAATGCAGTCACTGAGGCAGGACTAGGCCCTCAGATTGGATGTTTTGCACACACAATTAATTTAGCATCACATAAAGCAACAGGACTGAACCAAGTGTCCAGAGTGCTTGGAAAGGTAAGAAAAGTAGTATCTTTCATTCACCGCAGCACCACAGCTGCACACATATTGAAGCAAAAACAGGAGATGCTTAATATTCCAAAACACACACTAATTCACGATGTTGTCACCCGTTGGAACTCAAGCTACGACATGCTAGAGAGGTACCTTGAGCAGCAGGCAGCTGTGTACTCAGCTTTAACAGAAAAGGCCCTCAAGAAGAAGGATGTGACCACACTGACAGATCAGGATGTGAGAACTGCAGAGGAGGTAGTTGAGGTCCTTAAACCTCTAAAAACAATAACAGCACTGATGAGCTCAGAGACCACACCCTCTGTATCAATGATTCTGCCCCTTAAAGAAACTGTGCTCAGATCCATGGAACCTAGAGAACGAGACAGCCCTACAGTGAGAGACATCAAAGTGGCTATCAGAGAAAGCCTGGAGAACAGATATTCAGATTGTTCTGATTTCCTCCACAAATGCACGTTTCTTGACCCAAGATTTAAAACTCTTCCTCATGTGGATGATACAAACCGGGACAGAGTCTTCAACGGCCTCATCACAGAAGTTGCAGCCATAGAAGAACAGGTTTTGTGCAAATTTTCTTACCCATAAAATAGGTTTCTTACTTACTTAAAAACATGCTGAAAAATGAATGTCATTAAATTTTGTTTTTTATCAAGGTTTTGTATTTCTGTTTTATAGCATGAGGAGGCAGCAGTGGTTGGTTCATCCCCAGGGAGAGGACACCCAGTGTCATCTAATTCATCTCCTCCAGTGAATAAATCTGCCATGAATGAACTGTTAGGTGAGCTCTTCAAGCCTAAGGGAGGACAGAAGCCTACTTTGAAGTTGGTGGAGGAAGAGGTTACCTCGTACAAGGCAGTGGACAGCATTCCACTAGACTCCAACCCACTTGGATGGTGGAAGAGCAATGAACCCACATATCCTCGTCTTGCTAAGCTAGCAAAGCGCTACCTTGCAATACCTGCAACCTCTGTTGCCAGTGAGCGGGTATTTTCAACAGCTGGTGACACCGATACTGCCAGCAGGTCTGCTCTTTCTGCAGACAATGTGGACAAGTTAATTTTTCTATCAAAAAACATGAAAATTGAATGACTGCATCACTAATTTGGACTGTATGTGTGTGGGATGAGCCACACATACAAAGAAAGAAAATAGCACATCAGGCATCCACACTTGAACTGTTAATGCAGCACTTCAGACAATGTGTGCTGTTTACAAGAAGTAAAAGATGTACATGCTCTATTGATTTTTTTCTTTAACCAAAGACACCTCATTTGGTTTACAAATCACCAGTAGGTTGGCTAAAATTCGTTTAGAGATTATGCACTTTCGTTCATGAACTATGAGATCAGTTTATGTGCTCGTTTACAGGTTCTGATATGGTTGACATAGGGCAGAATTTCATTTCTGCTGTGACACTTTATGCAGTCCCAGCTGGGTTTTAGGTTCAGCTGGGCTCAAAGTTTATTGAAAAAAGATGTTAGCTCAAAAACCCAAAAAGTATTATGTGTTTCTGCCATATGGAAAAGCAGTTGAGCTCTTTTGAAATTTATATATTTTTTGTGATTTATTTTTATCATCTTTTATGTATTGAAGACCTTTTGGTAGTAAGTGGCAGCATTTTTCTTTATTTTTTTTTTTTATACATATTTAAAAATGTATGCAGGCTCTACAGCCTCAACTGTTGATGAAGCACTTTAGATAACGTGTAAAAGGGAAAGTTTCAAGTTCATAATAAAGTAAAAGAAAGGAAAAAAAATATTTGTTGTTTATTTCACTTACTGTACCGAAAACGTACCGAACCGTGACCTTTAGACCGAGGTACGTATCGAACCGAAATTTTTGTGTTCCGTTACACCCCTACAGACCACATCTGGAGTATTGTGTACAGTTCTGGGTATCACACTTTAAGAAAGATATAGAGGCTCTAGAAAAAGTTCAGAGAAGAGCAACTAAGCTGATTCCGGGTATAAAAGATGAAAGCTATGAGAACAGGCTGAAGATCCTTAATCTCTTTAGTCTTAGGAAAAGGAGACTCAGTGGTGATCTGATTGAGGCCTTTAAATATGTTAAAGGGATTAACAAAGTGAATTATGTAGGATTCCTTCGGTCAAGTTCTGTTAGTAGAACTCGGGGTCATAAATGGAAGTTGACCGAGGGTAAATTTAGCCCTGATATTAGGAAATATTTTTTCACCCAAAGAGTAATTTCGATGTGGAACAGCTTGCCTGACCATATGGTTGAGGCAGAAACCCTGGCAATTTTCAAGAGCAGGCTTGACTAAAAGCTAGATACCATTGAGTCATTGAGTATCTGAAGTGATATATTCACAATAGTTGAAAGAGACTGGCGAGCCTACTTGGGCTGAACGGCCTGTTCTCGCCACTCATGTTATGTTATGTTATGTTATGTTAAAGGTTACCTATTATGCCATTTTTCCAAGTTTATATTTTGGTCTTTGACTCCCCTAGAGTACTCCTGATCGCGCAAAGTGAAAAAAGGGTTCTTATTCCGCTCATACTGCCATCCTCAAAAAACTGCATTTGTAGTACAATGTCATCTCTGCCTGAAACACCTCACTGGGGTGCTCTTCTTCCTATAGCCCCCCTCCCCGTGCATAATTTCTTCTGACTGGCCAGCTCTGTGGAGGGCGGAGTTAGGCGGACGAGGCAGCAGAACGCAGTTTTCCGTGTCCTCTCCCCAGAGTGAAACTTGAGACACGGCTGCCATCTGATAAGGAAACGGCAGGCAAATTCCGCAATCTAACGCAGTACATGTGTATAGATCTAATGAAATGAACTTGTTCTAATGAACGCAGCGCCAAAAGTGAAGGACGCAATGCAAAAAGTCTGGCAGCTCAAGCACGAATTTGGCTACAGTTTGCTACGGCGACAGTGGTGAGTACAGCGGTTCTTTTTACTCTAACTAGGATGCAGGGGAAGCTAGAATCCACCTTATTTAGACACATTTGTAGAACGGGTCGACATGCCCAAGTGTAGACCGGAGACCGTAGAAATCCGGTGGGTCTGAGTTTAGAGGGAAACATGGACAGTGAGGAGCAGCTAAAGTGGACCAACAGCTTATGGACTGCTTGGTGTGTATTAGGACCTGCTGGTTCGTGTGCATAGCTGTGGTGTGTTGTTAGCGTGGAGAAACGAACAGCTTCTGCGCTAGTATATGATGGAGGGGCGAAAGCTCCAGGCTAAACGGCCTTTTCGGAAATTTTCTGTGGTAATGGTTTACTTATTTATTTACGTAATGGTTTATGCGGAAAATGGGTTATGGATAGTGCCGAGAGCGAGATAGAGCTCCGGTTATGTCATGAACATACAGGTTTTACAAACCGGTAGTTCGTTCCGTTTACGTGAACCGTTGCTTACGTGGAGCTAGCGAATCGATCAGTTTTACAGGAAAGAATTTAATATTCAATCGATGGCAATGCAGAGAAATCATTTGTTACACACGGACACGTTATAGCCTGTGCGCTTCTTATTGCTTTCACGGTAGCATCAGAGAGCTTGCCCAGACATTGGAGATGTATCAGGCTGACCTCGGTCATGGATAAGTAAAGCGTCGTTCCACAAGCACCCAAAACGCACCCCAAGCTCTGCAAAACCTATGTCTGGTCTAACTGCAGCCCAATCCTCGGCAGACACATACAGCACCTCTCCGGTTAGCTTCAACTGTAGTGGCTACAATCAGGCAACGTTATGATGAAACTGCCACATTGATGCTTACCGAAGTAACACAAGCATACCGATCAGAATTATTGCATATCAGTTAACCAGGAGCATTTTTAATTAGCAGAGCACGCGAACTAACATGCAGTAGCTGATAAGCGGTCATGACTTTTAATGTAATCTGTCGCGCAAGAAATTTGTTTCGTGTCCGGTGTGAAAGCTGCTTAACGTGCCCTTAACGCGTGTATTCGCGTCTTTGCATTGACTTTGAATGTAGGCTAATCTGTCCCGCGAATAATTTGTTTCGTGTCCAATGTGAAAGCAACTTTATGGATAGTACGCGACAGCTAGAGAGAGCTCGGTTATGTTATGAACATAATACAGGTTTTGCAGACCGTAAGTTCTGTTAGCGTGGACAAGTTGCTTATGTGGAGCCAGCGAATCAATCACTTCTACAGGAAAGAATTACCTATTTGATCTCCGCCTTTTTCGGCTTTTTATTAGCCACAACAATTTCTAAAGGGGGATGAAATTCTGTCACGGTAGTGCAGAGAAATCATTTGTAAACTGGTAGAGCTTCTTCGTTTTGCACTGCTTTCACGGTAGCACCAGAGAGCTTGCTCAGACATTTGTGAAGCATCCGGCTGATCCCGGTCATGGATAAGTGAAGCGATCACCAACTGTAGTGGCTACAATCGGGCAACGTTATGATGAAACTGCCACATTGATGCTTACCGAAGTAACACAAGCATACCGATCAGAATTACTGCATCTAAGTTAACCAGGAGCATTTATAATTAGCATGGCACGCAAACTAACATGCAGTAGCTGGTAACTGAGCGGTCATAACAACCACAGAGACAAACCCTTGCAATACAGGTTTTACAGACGGCAAGTTCTGTTACTGTGAACAGTTGTACCAAGCATCCAAATTACAAACAAGTATTAAAAGTTAGCTTCAAATGAGGTTTATGATCACACACCTTCTGCAGAATTTCCTGATATCACTCTTGCATATTTAGGACACAAACATTAGCAACAGTAACATGGCTCGTTAGCCGCTGTGCTACAGCCACAGTCAACTGGCTATCATCTCAGGTTGGCTTATGCAGTAAAAGCAACTTACAGCTTCTGTGTCTGTGAGTCACGGACAGTCGCGATTTAAATACAGGCTTTATCTTCAGATATTTTACAAAGCCTGCGTTTGAGGCCAGTTGTTAGTGCTAACTATCGCTAGCGGTCCTGCTAGCCACCCGTAACACGTTAGCTTCACTTACATTATTTGCTGTTATATGGTTACTTACAGCTTGTGGCTCGAAGCGCTTGATCGATGCAGCTGCTTAAGGTTTGAGAAGCAGCTGAAACGCTTATCCTGTGTCGAATTATCCTTTATTGATAAAGCTGTCTTTGGTGAAATGCTGAGCACAATCAGCTGAACGTTCCCCTTTGCGTGGCTGTTTGCTGCCAGCAAACAAAAAAGCTACCCATTGATTTCTGGTGGCATCCTCTTTTGAAGAGAAATAAGTGTTTTTTTCTTCGCGTCCAAAAGTAAACGGACAAGCAGCTTTGGGAGAGATACTGACAAAACTGCACCTCAAATGATATTTGGTTCTTCTTTTGTATTTCCAAAAGTGTCGACGCTACTAAGGCATAGTATGATCTGCCGTTGTTATTGCCTGCTAGAATAGTGTCCGGTGTGGGCAGGTCCAGCGCCGTGATTGGCTCTGGCTAGGTCTGTACTAATTGGACGGCACAACCTGAGGTCAGGTTTTGCCCAGATCTCGCAAAGATCTCGGGAGGAGCTGTTCAGAGAGGAAATCACGTTCACAAAATCACGTTCTTGGATTACGGCAAAACCCCTGTATCTTATGTTTAGAAACTTTTCAGTGGTTGAGTATGGACAACTAACATTATAACATTACTAATATGTATTAAAAGAAGGATCAGCATCATAGGTCCCCTTTAATATCCCGCAGTGACTTGGGGTAGAATGTTAGAAAGATGTCTGCTGGGTCATCTGATGTGACAGTGGGATTGTGTGGTTTGGGCACATATGGAGGTAGTTGCTGGTGTTTAGCTCGTATTGTTTGTTTGCCATTCATATTGATTTTTTTTTATTTTCTCTCTTTATTTTGGGTTTTCTTAAGCACGCGCCTAAGTGTTTCTGGATTGTTTTTGTTTTCCCTACTGGCATTGATGTTGCTTGTGTCTCCAGATAGACTCACTGAGGTTGAGCGATCAGGTTGTTGTCCACAGGTAGTTGCATGTCATCATGTGAGACAAAGCTTTCTCCTTTAAGCAGCCTAGATGGTAGGCGTTTGTGATCACAGGTCACATCATCATCAGAAAAATCACTTTCACAGTCTGTGTCATGGGCATTATTCTCAGACCCAGGTACTACAGAAATGTTTGAGATGGTTCCAGAGGGATCATCTGAATCAAGGATGGCCAAAACCTCTGCCAAGGTATATCTGAGAATGCAGTTAAGAACATACTCGATTAATCATTGGTGACATTCATGAAAATCATACTGCATAACACACAAACACCTACACATGCGCGCACACAAACACAAACTGACCAGTACACACACACACACACACACGTAAACAGGCACACACACACATACACACAAACACACACACACACACACACACACAAACACACATACACACCCGCATACATACAAACAGGCGCACACACACACACATGCACATGCGCGCGCACGCACACAAACACGCACACACTTACACACCCCCAAACATACAAACAGGCACAGTAGTAAAACCAGCACTAACTTTTTTTTTTATTATGCACTAACTTTTTAAAATATAGCTAAATCACAGAGTTGGGCTTGGGCTGGGCTAGCTTAGCTGCCAAATTAGCTAGCTACACTAGCAGTATGCTAATGCTGGTTATCAGATGTCAATGCTGATTGCTGACACTATCAAAAACTGCATTGTTACTAAACATTAGATCTTAGGTTATTTAATGTTAGTAGTAGCAAAATTTAAGTGCTACACCTCCTCATTTTTATGTACTTGCAGGCAGCCAGGCTAACTGAAACGAAAATCATTGCTCTGCGCTGTGGGGTCACATCAGCCCAGAATGGCCTATCGAATAGCCTATCAAACATTGGAGAAAGACATGTCTTTGAACACTAACATGCTTAGTACCGCAGAAACAGGTAACATCTCTAATATGAGACATATTACATCATTCTAACATTAAAGATTAGCAAGATATGGGCAAGACCTTTCCCACAGATACTTACAAGGCATTTGCCCACCGGCAACTATAGTTGCCGCTTGGACAAATGTCTCCATACACAAAAAACTAAACATCTGATGTAATATTTGTGTTGTTTGGATGATTCTACAGACCCTTATGAATAAATACATGTATGTTTGTAAAAAAAAAAAAAAAAAAAAAAAAACATAATTATTATATGAAAATTACCTTTTCTTGGGAGCATTTGTCTTTGCCATGACCTCAGGAAAGTGGATCAAGAAGTCAACAACATCATGTGACAAGAAGGTCGTGGAAACTTTTTTTTTTTCTTAAGAAAGTTTTCTAAGTTGTCTGCTCACATATCATTGATATATAAAACTTGTATAATGTTTAAAAATTTATTTATTAGCGTAAAATGACAATCAAACACTTTGGCAACTATAGTTGCCGGTGGGCTTAAATGGGTTTTAATGATGAAACTATGTTAAAGTGTATTGCATGGAAAATAAAAGGAATTTCAGCCTTTTTTGTGTTTTACATGCTGAAATATGACAGTCCCATGAGCTGACTGTGCTTCACCAACTTTGGCCCACTGAGATAAATGGGTGAAAACTGCCACCTACAATACATCGCAAGTCTAGTAGGACACTAACCCATACAAAGGCCTAGTTTTTGGACAAATGTGTGATGATGATGATGATGATGATGATGATGATGATGATGATGCATATTCAATGGGCTTATAGCGGCCAGATTGTGTGCATCTCTGTTTTTCTGATTGTCCTGGAATGATCAGTTTAAAGGAAAAATCTATTCTGAACTTTGAGAGTACAGCTGCAAGTATTTCCCCTCTGCTTTAATATTTTCTACACATTCATACTTCAACTTCATTTATCAAGGAGATGTAGTTAGCCTAGGAGCATCTTATAAATGATGTTTTATTCTTCTACCCACCGAATAAAACATGTAAAAAATAAATTAATGGAAGCTCTACTTCAAGCATCTACAACAGTGGTCTCCTACAAGTAGCTTGTGACCCGACAGTAGCTCCTCCCTGTTTCTGAGTACCTCATCATAAGAATTCAAAATCATGTCCAAAAGAAAAAAAAGTCAATGTGGATGCATTTTAAAACCCTGTTTCCATTTTAATCCAGTGAAAAACACATTGGTAGGTGTAATGAAATTTGGTATTAATAGTTCCCTCAGTTCTTGATACATCCCTATACTGTATGTGAACAAATATAAGTAATATAAGACACAAGTAGCTCTAGGCCAATTTTATTCTCTCAAAGTAGCTCTCGGATGAAAAAAAAAGGTAAGACTGATCCAAGTAAAAATGCTGTGTGACAAGTTGTAGATTGTAAGTCCCAATTAAATAATATGGATTAATATTTATTCCTTTAATAATATAACGGTCATAGTTAGGGTGTGTACAGGACCATTTTAAAAAGTGATATATTACTGTACACACACACACACACACACACACACAGGTCACTGTCTGAGTCAGTAGCTACCATGTTAATTCTAGACTGGCTGTGTCCATTTAATGTTTATGCTGTAACAAAGACATGGTAGCTACTGACTCAGACAGTGACCTGTCAGAAGCTGTCTCAGTCAGTAGCTAGCAGCTGGTTTTGTTGGTGAGCTGCTGCTCTACAATGACCTTTGGGCTAGCATGGTTGGGCTCTATTTCCTGCCTGCCTGCCTGCACTTCTTCACTTGTGCCCGTCTCCACAGGTCTCTCCTATGGAATATGAAAATAGATCATGTTCATTCCTTCCTCTCCTCATCAACAAACCAAAATCACCAAACCATTTATACAACACAATAACCTACCTGCAACGCAGTGGTGCTGCTGCAGCTTTTTCCTGCCTCTCCCTTAGTTTGTGCCTGTGGTGTGAGTCCAGCATTACAGTGAGTGAACAGCAGAGGGATTATGTGCTTTTCATACTTTATACGGCAGTGGTGCACATAATTGGTGCGCTGGTGCGCATGCACGGAAAAATTAGAAATTGCGCGGCAGAAAACTTGAAGGGAAGCTCAATTGCGTTCCAACATATTTGGCATTTTTGACTGGTTTACTTCGGCTACTGAATTGGGATTTTTCTCCATACAGCTCTGGTAAGACAGAAAACATTATGACAAGTGTGTTCATTAATTATTAGCTTTTAAAGTTTACTCAGCTTTCACCCAAATTAGCAAAACGTCAAATCCATCAAAGCAGGGGAAAATCGGCATGGTCCGGCATCGGTTATTTCCTGCCGAATGCGGTTCCGCGCAGAGCTGCCTGAACTTTGACTTGTCCCAGAAAACACGCTTCTTGTCGGCTTTTGTTGCGGTATTCCTAAGTACTATTTGAATATGGAGTAGCCGGGAACTGCCTTTATATTCTTATCTTTTAAGTTTTAAGATCTGCGCACATTATCCGTTTCATGAACGGTTGTACGCATACGGTCGTTTTCAAGGTGTAGGCTTACAATTTACACCAAATACTGGTCAGACACTGTTAAAACTAATAGACGTGATCTTTAATATTTCCATTTAGATTCTGTGAAATTTTATTGATCAGAAACTTTTTTGACCGACCCGGTTCCGGAGGCAACTGGACCATAACTTGGCCCAAATCCAGAAACCTCCATTATGTTCATAGGCAATTTAATGCGACAAAAATCGCAGGAGCTAAGCTAGATAATGCTTTGAAAATACCTTCTACGATCGACAATGTCATATAAGACATCAAAAGCACACCACATATTAAATTCTGAAAATCTCCGCAATGGTACAAGCGAAGTACTTACTTTTTTGCTTAGATTTTTATGCGTTGCCCCATTTCAACGAGAGCACCGATGCATGCATATCCCTGTCAGAAGCTTCGTAATCCTACCTTAAACTCCGGTGCCTAATTGGAAAATTTCTATAATAAATATCTACATTTTACGTATTACATTTCTGCACTGAAAAAAAAAAAATATTCTCATCCATTAACAATCCACTGTTTCCTTGGATTGCGTCCGTAGACCAAAAAGGCTGTTTGTTTAAAGGTTGTGTGTTCTTGACTTGAGAGCAATCAGAGGCTGTTTTGACTGGCAATGATGCTTGTTTAAAAAGCTCTGCAGTGGGTTTCCGATAATGTTGGATCTCAGGATTAACGAGCGTGGCACAGAGATTCTTAAGCAAGGAACATTCTCTCATGTTCGTCACATTCTCCTTACGTGGGTTTCCCAAAAACAGTCATTAGACGGGCCTAAAGAGGAATTTTGCGGAGAGTTTCTTGAGTCCTCGCTAAAGCATTAGTTGTAAATAAATCGATGCTGTGAGATTAAACGTCCCTCGTTTTAACCAATAAGCACTGAAATACAATATTTTAAAAACACATTGTCATCATCATTAGTATGACTAAATTGATTTAGAGTCTTTTTAATTAAATTAGCTTACAGAAATATCACAACGAAAGATCACAAGAATATAAATAATTAAGAAAAGGTTTAATAATGACGTAAAACTCATTTAACCTTTGTCTGCTCAGTTCATTGTTCAGTTAAACAATCCAGAGCCTGATTGCTCCAATAAATTGGCATGTGGCAACACGGTGTCTGACAATCAGTCATGGAGGGGAAAAGGACACGAAAGTTAGCATTCACAAAGGAAGAAATCCTCCTCTTGCTTGATGAAATTGAACATAAGAAAGATTTACTGTTTTCTAAGTAAAAGTAAATATACATTAAGAAATATTTTAATTTTTTGTTTTGCTCAACTTCCTCGTTTTGGGCTGATTTGCATCGAAAACGCATGTATTGAGTGCTCTGCAGGAAAGGACGGCTGCGATGATGACACCTTGTAGGATGGGCGCTGCGTAAAGAGTGAGCACCAGGGAGCATCTCCAGGTGCTCATGAGCCAATATGTTATTTACAATAGAACATATATTACATTTCAAATGTTGTAACTGAGACATTTTACATTTTTTTCCACAAAATGAGCTTATTTCAAATTTTCTGCCTGCAACAGGTCTCAAAAAAGTTGGGACACGGGCAAAAAAGGGCTGAAAAAGCAATTAATATCGAAGAGAATCAGCTGATACAACATTTAGCAAGTAATGACATTAACTGGCATCAAGTGTGTATGATTTGCTATAAAGCAAGCAATCTTCGAGAGGCTGAGTCTCTCAGAAGTAAAGATGGCCAACCTGTGAAGGCTTGCATAAAGAAATTGTGTAATACTTTAAAAACAATATTCCTCAATGTCAAATTGCAATGGCTTTGAAGGTCTCATCATCGACAGTGCATAACATCATCAAAAAATTCAGAGAAACTGGAAAAATCTCTGTGCGTAAGGGACAAGGCCGAAGACCTTTACTGGATGCCTGTGATCTTCAGGCCCTCAGACGCCACTGCATCACTCACCGGCATGATTCTGTCATTGACATTACTAAATGGGCCCAGAAGAAAACCATTGCCTGTAAACACAGTCCGCCGTGCCATCCACAGATGCCACCTAAAACTCTATCATGCAAAAAGGAAGCCACTGTTGAGCATGATCCAGAAGCTGTTCTATGGGCCAAGGCTCATTTAAAATGGACTGTAGCAAAGTGTCCTGTGGTCAAACGAGCCTAAATTTGACATTCTTGTTGGAAATCATGGGCGTTGTGTCCTGGGCTGGGGTGAGGAGAAAGACCACCCCTCCTGTTCTCCTGTTATCAGCGCTCAGTTCAAAGCCAGCATCTCTGGATGGTATGGGGTGCATTAGTGCATATGGTGACAGTTGCATGTTTAAAAAAGCACTATGAATGCTGAAAGGTATATAAAGGTTTTATTAACGAATTCAACAACAATTCATGGTACGTTGACTATATGAACATTTTCCAAAAAAAGCTGGTTCCATATTATGAAAAAGACATTAAATCTGTAACGGCAGGCTCAAAACACACCGGTACATAATAAAGGACACAACAATAATTTTAAAGTTAGAAGAAATAATATTAATTTATTTAAATCAACACCAAAAATAAGTCAACCAATGTCTAGGGTATATGAGTGATGGATGTAATGTCATGCATGTATGGATGCAGTGAAAGTCTTAGTAAGTTATGTTAGCTATGGCAAAGAAAGTAAAAAAAGAGAGAGTGAGCAAGAAAGAAACAAAGAAAAAGCAAAATGCTGGTGTGGAGAAAAAGCATCAAGACAGTGCCTGCAAAGAAAAGAGTACCACAACCAAGGACGAGAGAGAACTCCTTTAAACAATCTCCACCCCTAAGTGCAGGTGAAATTAATGATGCACTTGAGCAAGCTAGGCCCAGCTGCGCCTGCACTGACATAGCTGAGCCTACCGGGGCACAGATGGACACAGGCAGGCATCACAAATCATATACTCAGTCAAAAAAGAAACTTCACACTCGTTTGGAGGTCGATAAGTTGAACATACAAGAAAAGTGGTTTTAAATAATGATTTCATTCCATTCTGTGCCCATTAAGGACGGTAAAATTATAAAAAATCATGTTCATAATAAAAATCCAGTTCCACCGAAATGCTACGGAAATGTAAGACAGTAAAATGGTAAGTTACAACTTGATGAAAAGCATGTTAATAGCCAGATGCCTCCATATACCTTCACAACCATGGCGCAACGCTTCCTCAAGGATTGAATGATGCTGTCCAACACAGCTTGGGGATGCGTCACCATAATTGGAACTAACATGGCACCAAGTTCCTGCAAATTCTTAAGTGGAGGGTTCCTTACTTGACGGAGTCTTCTGCCCAACACATCCCATACATGTTCTATGGGATTAAGGTCGGGAGACCTTGAGGGCCACTCCATGACATTGATGCCAGCATTCCAAGAAAAATTCCAAGAATTACCGTGATAAGGTCTGGCATTATCGTGGTTGGAATGTCAGACCTGGGCCATGAGTTGTTATGAATGGCAAAGCTCTAGATCCTGCAGCAGTTAGGTTTCCTTGAATGACCATCAGTCGAACGGTGACCAATAAAGGCACCCCAAACCATAACACTAATGCCTAAATAAAGCCTAATTTAATGCAACGTTACCCGATTGAGCAGATGAAATTATACCGGTAACGTTAATTTTAGCTAATGTTCAGTCTTCAACAGAATAACATTAGCTAAAAAGCTGTGCCTCCTTTCATAGGGTAACCAGCTGGAAAAACGTTAACATAGGGGTAGAGTGGGGAAATTGAAATTCCTTATGAAATTGGGACAGTACTGTGGAACAAAAATAGAACGGTGACTTGAACTGCTATCTGACTTTTCAGTGATATTGGGAGGAACTATAAACCAATAATTAAAATAGTCAAACTATTATGATTAAAGAGTAGAACAATATTTTTTGATAGAGGGGGAATTTTACCAGCAGTGGGGTAAAATGCCTCCTAGGGGGGGGTAAATGCTCCCATTCTGCAAAGCAATTTGTTTATAGATCGCCGTGGGAAGCGAAAGGAGAGCATAAATCAAAGTCATCGTAGTTGTTCAAGGGGTGTAATTTGTCTCGAGGATGCGTGGCTGACGCTATACAGCAGGTATAATCTGCTCCCCTCATCCTCCAAATTATCCCACCTTTTCAACACGATGCGCCATGCCAACCGTTATTTTACGGAGGACTTTACACCAACTAAGGGTTAGGTGTAAGATTTAAGTTGAAACTACATCAGCTGGTGCAACCCATAAATGTTAGTAGCGCGTAAACCCCGACCTAAATTAGAAGTTGTCACGTCCAGACTAGGCTACGTTTGAACTGCGTTGGCACAGCTGGTGCAGCCCAGTGCAGATGAGGTTGTAGCAGTGGGTGCAGGGGAGGAGGGGAGCAGCAGCAGCAGCACTGCGGTGCAGGTAGGCTGTGCAGAGATGGGTAGAGTAGCCAAAAAATTGTACTCAAGTAAGAGCATTGTTTCTTTAGAACAATATTACTCAAGTTGAAGTAAAAAGTAGTCATCCAAATAATTACTTGAGTAAGAGTAAAGTATTTGGTGAAAAAAAAACTCACGCATTTGACTTACTGTTGAGTAACGCCTGATTTATTTGTCAAATAAGAACATGAATATGATCAATCAATCAAAATAATAATCTGCAAATTCATGTATTTTACACGATACCCCTTTTACCAAAACAAAATAAATACAAAAATAAAGGCACAAGGAAAAAATATATATTCTTATACACACACACACACACACACACACACACATATATATATATATATATATATATATATATATATATGAGAGAGGACCTGAGCTTTAAGGAGACAACAGACCGCAGGGAAAAGGCGAGAGAGGGAATTTTATATATGTTTGTATATATCTACTCAGAGGTGGGTAGAGTTGTCAAAAATTGTACTCAAGTAAGAGTATCGTTACTTTGAACAATATTACTCAAGTAAAAGTAAAAAAGTATTGTGCATTAAAACTACTCTTAAAAGTGCAATTTATCCAAAATCGCTCAAGTAAATGTAACTCGGTACTACCCACCTCTGGCTATGTGTGTGCTGTATAAAGTATGAAAAGCACATAATCCTCTGCTGTTAGTTCACTCACTGTAATGTTGGACTCACACCACAGGCTTAAACTGAGGAGAGGCAGGAAAAAGCCCGGCAGCACCACTGCGTTACAGGTAGGTTATTGTTGTGTATAAATGGTTTGGTGATTTTGGTTTGTTGATGAGGAGAGGAAGGAATGAACATGATCTATTTTCATATTCCATAGGAGAGACCTGTGGAGACAGGCACAAGTGAAGAAGTGCAGGGAGGCAGGCAGGAAATAGAACCCAACCATGCTAGCCCAAAGGTCATTGTAGAGCAGCAGCTCACCAACAAAACCAGCTGCTAGCTACTGACTGTGACAGCTTCTGACAGGTCACTGTCTGAGTCAGTAGCTACCATGTCTTTGTTACAGCATAAACATTAAATGGACACAGCCAGTCTAGAATTAACATGGTAGCTACATGGCTTAGACATGGTAGCTACTGACTCAGACAGTGACCTGTGTGTGTGTGTGTGTGTGTGTGTACAGTAATATATCACTTTTTAAAATGGTCCTGTACACACCCTAACTATGACTGTTATATTATTAAAGGAATAAATATTAATCCATATTATTTAATTGGGACTTACAATCTACTACTTGTCACACAGCATTTTTACTTAGATCAGTCTTACCTTTTTTTCATCCGAGAGCTACTTTGAGAGAATAAAATTGGCTTAGAGCTACTTGTGTCTTGTATTACTTATATTTGTTCACATACAGTATAGGGATGTATCAAGAACTGAGGAACTATTAATACCAAATTTCATTACACCTACCAATGTGTTTCACTGGATTAAAATGGAAACAGGGTTTTAAAATGCATCCACATTGACTTTTTTTTTTTTTTTTGGACATGATTTTTGAATTCTTATGATGAGGTAACTTCAGAAACAGGGAGGAGCTACTGTCGGGTCACAAGCTACTTGTAGGAGACCACTGTTGTAGATGCTTGAAGTAGAGCTTCCATTAATTTATTTTTTTACATGTTTTATCTGATTGAAGAATAAAACATCATTTATAAGATGCTCCTAGGCTAATTCTACATCTCCTTGATAAATGAAGTTGAAGTATGAATGTGTAGAAAATATTAAAGCAGAGGGAAATACTTGCAGCTGTACTCTCAAAGTTCAGAATAGATTTTTCCTTTAAACTGATCATTCCAGGACAATCAGAAAACAGAGATGCACACAATCTGGCGCTTATAAGCCCATTGAATATGCATCATCATCATCATCATCATCATCACATTTGTCCAAAAACTAGGCCTTTGTATGGGTTAGTGTCCTACTAGACTTGGCGATATTGTAGGTGGCAGTTTTCACCCATTTATCTCAGTGGGCCAAAGTTGGTGAAGCACAGTCAGCTCATGGGACTGTCATATTTCAGCATGTGAAACACAAAAAAGGCTGAAATTCCTTTTATTTTCCATGCAATACACTCTAACATAGTTTCATCATTAAAAACCCATTTAAGCCCCACCGGCAACTATAGTTGCAAAGTGTTTGATTGTCATTTTACGTTAATAAATAAATTTTTAAACATTATACAAGTTTTATATATCAATGATATGTGAGCAGACAACTTAGAAAACTTTCTTAAGAAAAAAAAAAGTTTCCACGACCTTCTTGTCACATGATGTTGTTGACTTCTTGATCCACCTTCCTGAGGTCATGGCAAAGACAAATGCTCCCAAGAAAAGGTAATTTTCATATAATAATTATGTTTTTTTTTTTTTAAATTCAAACATACATGTATTTATTCATAAGGGTCTGTAGAATCATCCAAACAACACAAATATTACATCAGATGTTTAGTTTTTTTGTGTATGGAGACATTTGTCCAAGCGAAACTATAGTTGCGGTGGGAAAATGCCTTGGCAAATATCTGTGGGAAAGGTCTTGCCCATATCTTACTAATCTTTAATGCTAGAATGATGTAATATGTCTCATATTAGAGATGTTACCTGTTTCTGCGGTACTAAGCATGTTAGTGTTCAAAGACATGTCTTTCTCCAATGTTTGATAGGCTATTCGATAGGCCATTCTGGGCTGAAGTGACCCCACAGCACAGAGCAATGATTTTCGTTTCAGTTAGCCTGACTGCCTGCAAGTACATAAAAATGAGGAGGTGTAGCACTTAAATTTTGCTACTACTAACATTAGATAACCTAAGATCTAATGTTTAGTAACAATGCAGTTTTTGATAGTGTCAGCAATCAGCATTGACATCTGATAACCAGCATTAGCATACTGCTAGTGTAGCTAGCTAATTTGGCAGCTAAGCTAGCCCAGCCCAAGCCCAACTCTGTGATTTAGCTAGAGGAGGTATATTTTAAAAAGTTAGTGCATAATAAAAAAAAGTTAGTGCTGGTTTTACTACTGTGCCTGTTTGTATGTGTGTGGGGTGTATAAGTGTGTGCGTGTTTGTGTAAGGTGCTGGCATGTGCATGTGTGTGCTTGTTTGTATGTATGCGGGTGTGTGTGTGTGTGTGTGTGTGTGTGTGTGTGTACTGGTCAGTTTGTGTTTGTGTGCGCGCATGTGTAGGTGTTTGTGTGCTATGCAGTATGATTTTCGTGAATGTCACCAATGATTAATGGAGTATGTTCTTAACTGCATTCTCAGATATACCTTGGCAGAGGTTTTGGCCATCCTTGATTCAGATGATCCCTCTGGAACCATTTCAAACATTTCTGTAGTACCTGAGTCTGAGAATAATGCCCATGACACAGACTGTGAAAGTGATTTTTCTGATGATGATGTGACCTGTGATCACAAACGCCTACCATCTAGGCTGCTTAAAGGAGAAAGCTTTGTCTCACATGATGACATGCAACTACCTATGGACAACAACCTGATCGCTCAAACTCAGTGAGTCTATCTGGAGACACACGCAACATCAATGTCAGTAGGGAAAACAAAAACAATCCAGAAACACTTAGGCGCGTGCTTAAGAAAACCCAAAATAAAGAGAGAAAATTCAAAAAAATCAAGATGGATGGCAAACAAACAATACGAGCTAAACACCAGCAACTACCTCCATATGTGCCCAAACCACACAATCCCACTGTCACATCAGATGACCCAGCAGACATCTTTCTAACATTCTACCCCAAGTCACTGCGGGATATTAACATAACATAACATGAGTGGCGAGAACAGGCCGTTCAGCCCAAGTAGGCTCGCCAGTCTCTTTCAACTATTGTGAATATATCACTTCAGATACTCAATGACTCAATGGTATCTAGCTTTTAGTCAAGCCTGCTCTTGAAAATTGCCAGGGTTTCTGCCTCAACCATATGGTCAGGCAAGCTGTTCCACATCGAAATTACTCTTTGGGTGAAAAAATATTTCCTAATATCAGGGCTAAATTTACCCCTCGGTCAACTTCCATTTATGACCCCAGTTCTACTAACAGAACTTGACCGGAAGGAATCCTACATAATTCACTTTGTTAATCCTTTAACATATTTAAAGGCCCCTCAATCAGATCACCACTGAGTCTCCTTTTCCTAAGACTAAAGAGATTAAGGATCTTCAGCCTGTTCTCATAGCTTTCATCTTTTATACCCGGAATCAGCTTTAGTTGCTCTTCTCTGAACTTTTTCTAGAGCCTCTATATCTTTCTTAAAGTATGGTACCCAGAACTGTACACAATACTCCAGATGTGGGTCTGTAGGGTGTAACGGAACACAAAATTTCGTTCGATACGCACCTCGGTCTAAAGGTCACGGTTCGCACGCTGCACAGTAAGTGAAATAAACAACAAATATTTTTTTCCTTTTTTTTTTTATTATGAACTTGAAACTTTCCTTTTACACGTTATCTAAAGTGCTTCATCAACAGTTGAGGCTGTAGAGCCTGCATACATTTTTAAATATGTATAAAAAAATAAAAATAAAGAAAAATGCTGCCACTTACTACCAAAAGGTCTTCAATACATAAAAGATGATAAAATAAATCACAAAAAATATAAATTTCAAAAGAGCTCAACTGCTTTTTCATATGGCAGAGAGATACTTTTTGGGTTTTCGAGCTAACATCTTTTTTAAATGAACTTTTGGTACAGTGTTTAAATAAATGATTTTTTTTCCCTTTCTTTTACTTTATAAAGTGCTTCATCAACAGTTTAGGCTGTAGAGCCTGTAAAGGTTTTAAATATGTATAAAAAAAATAAAGTAATGCTGCCACATATTACCAAAAAGTCTTCAATACATAAAAGATGATAAAATAAACCACAAAAAAATATATAAATTTCAAAAGAGCTCAACTGCTTTTCCCATATGGCAGAAACACATAATACTTTTTGGGTTTTTTGAGCTAACATCTTTTTTTTTAATAAACTTTGAGCCCAGCTGAACCTAAAAACCCAGCTGGGACTGCATAAAGTGTCACAGCAGAAATGAAATTCTGCCCTATGTCAACCATATCAGAACCTGTAAACGAGCACATAAACTGATCTCATAGTTCATGAACGAAAAGTGCATAATCTCTAAACGAATTTTAGCCAACCTATTGGTGATTTGTAAACCAAATGAGGTGTCTTTGGTTAAGAAAAAAATCAATAGAGCATGTACATCTTTTACTTCTTGTAAAACAAATACACATTGTCTGAAGTGCTGCATTAACAGTTCAAGTGTGGATGCCTGATGTGCTATTTTCTTTTTTTGTATGTGTGGCTCATCCCACACACATACAGTCCAAATTAGTGATGCAGTCATTCAATTTTTCATGTTTTTGATAGAAAAATTAACTTGTCCACATTGTCTGCAGAAAGAGCAGACCTGCTGGCAGTATCAGTGTCACCAGCTGTTGAAAATACCCTCTCACTAGCAACAGAGGTTGCAGGTACTGCAAGGTAGCGCTTTGCTAGACGATATGTGGGTTCATTGCTCTTCCACCATCCAAGTGGGTTGGAGTCTAGTGGAATGCTGTCCACTGCCTTGTAATGAGGTAACCTCTTCCTCCACCAACTTCAAAGTAGGCTTCTGTCCTCCCTTAGGCTTGAAGAGCTCACCTAACAGTTCATTCATGGCAGATTTATTCACTGGAGGAGATGAATTAGATGACACTGGGTGTCCTCTCCCTGGGGATGAACTGACCTCTGCTGCCTCCTCATGCTATAAAACAGAAATACAAAACCTTGATAAAAAACAAAATTTAATGACATTCATTTTTCAGCATGTTTTTAAGTAAGTAAGAAACCTATTTTATGGGTAAGAAAATTTGCACAATACCTGTTCTTCTATGGCTGCAACTTCTGTGATGAGGCCGTTGAAGACTCTGTCCCGGTATGTATCATCCACATGAGGAAGAGTTTTAAATCTTGGGTCAAGAACCGTGCATTTGTGGAGGAAATCAGAACAGTCTGAATATCTGTTCTCCAGGCTTTCTCTGATAGCCACTTTGATGTCTCTCACTGTAGGGCTGTCTCGTTCTCTAGGTTCCATAGATCTGAGCACAGTTTCTTTAAGGGGCAGAATCATTGACACAGAGGGTGTGGCCTCTGAGCTCATCAGTGCTGTTATTGTTTTTAGAGGTTTAAGGACCTCAACTACCTCCTCTGCAGTTCTCACATCCTGATCTGTCAGTGTGGTCACATCCTTCTTCTTGAGGGCCTTTTCTGTTAAAGCTGAGTACACAGCTGCCTGCTGCTCAAGGTACCTCTCTAGCATGTCGTAGCTTGAGTTCCAACTGGTGACAACATCGTGAATTAGTGTGTGTTTTGGAATATTAAGCATCTCCTGTTTTTGCTTCAATATGTGTGCAGCTGTGGTGCTGCGGTAGAAGAAAGATACTACTTTTCTTACCTTTCCAAGCACTCTGGACACTTGGTTCAGTCCTGTTGCTTTATGTGATGCTAAATTAATTGTGTGTGCAAAACATCCAATCTGAGGGCCTAGTCCTGCCTCAGTGACTGCATTCACAATATTTCTAGCATTGTCTGTTGTTACAGGAATTGAAGTGCCTGGCCTTTCCAAATTCCACTCCAATACTGTTTCCTGAAGTACCTCTGCCAAATTTGTGCTTGTGTGTTGCTCATAAATTGGTCGAGTTCGCAGAAACAGGGCTTAACATGTTCCATTCAGGGGTGATGTGATGGGCAGTTACAGTTAAGTAGCTTTCTGTTGCTCTGACGCCCACCCGCCTGTCGTGAGGGCTACGCTGATGCTTTTGACAACTCGTGCTTAACAACAGATTTTGCTTTGATCATACAGGGCTGGAATGACTTTGTGGTGCGAAATGTACGAGGAGGGACTCTGTATCGAGGCTCAATTACTTCCAACATGTGTTTAAATCCGGTGTTCTCAACAACCGCATATGGTCGTAGATCCGCCGCTATAAAAACACCAATTGCGTTCGTTATTGCTTTAGCTCTATCAGAATTACAAGACATTGGTTGTTTAAATGCCAACGAAGCGGCGTTTGCTCCTAAAGTGTCCTTTTTCCTTGTTGCAGTTAAATTCACGTTTTGAAGATGCCGTTTTAGATGTGTTAGCAAGTTGGATGTGTTGCCAGCAACATAACCGACCGACGTTGAATAATGACGGCAAATTACTTTCGTTTTGTCCACTTGCCTTTGTCCATTAATTTGCTGCACAGGAAAACCAAGTGTTCCCAAACAGGAGACCTTAATGATTATGCGGACTTTCAAGTTCCTAGCCTCTTCTAACTGCAGCTGCCATGATGGTAGGCGAGAATGCAGTGTTGTGTGCTCTAAAATTGGGTCCGTGTAGGAACTTATGTTTGAAGCACTGTGTTCGCGTCTATCTCGCGAATCTGTTCACGTGTGTTGCTCCTCCGCTTTTGTTCAGTGTAGAAACTTAGATTTGTACTTAATTCCATTCAGTATTCGTTAGGTACACTCCTGTACCCGGTGCCGAAGGGCCCAGACCAAACAGTGACGACATTTAATATAAGTAACCTTTACACCCCTAGTGGTCTGACGAATGTGTTGTACAAGAGAAGTATTACCTCCTTGGATTTGTACTCAATACTTTTGGCAATGTATCCCAGCATCCGATTAGCCTTTTTAACTGCTACGCACAATGAGTAGAACCTGTGAGTGTTTGGTCAATCACTCCTAGATCTTTTTCATGTGGAGCACATTCCAGTTTTAAACCTCCATGAAGTAATCCTGTCAAATGTTTTTTATTGCCTACATGTACAACTTTACATTTTGCTAAATTAAATTTCATTTGCCCACGTTTCTGCCCAACTCTGGATTCTATCCAAATCCTCCTGAATCACTTTAGTAGAGTGTAAACTATTTGCCAAACCTCCCAATTTAATATAATCCGCAATTTTAACTAATTTTCTCTCAATATTTCTATCAAGGTCATTAATGTAGATGAGGAACAGCAGGGGTCCCAACACCGATCCCTGGGGGACGCCACTCCCCCACCATACCTAGCTAAGATGAGATTCCACTGACCAGCACTCTGTTTGTGTTCTGTCCTGTAACCAGTTTTGAATCCACTCCAGAATACCTCCTGTAACTCCAAGGAGCTCATTTTTAAAAATTAGTCTCTTATGCGGTTTATCAAATGCTTTCTGAAAATCCAAGTATATGATGTCATAAGCCCTGCTCTGATCATAAGTCTTGGTGGCCTCCTCAAAAAATTCCAGGAGGTTTGTCAGGCATGACCTTCCCTTACGGAAACCATGTTTGCTATCCCTCAAAATATTATTACATTCAAGGAATAATTCCAGCTCGTCTTTATGATAGATTCCAGTATTTTGCATGCAATGCAAATTAAACTGACTGGCCTGTAATTTCCTGGCTCAGTATGGTCCCCTTTCTTATATATTGGTATTATATTGCCCTGCTTCCAATCATTTGGTATTTCTCCAGTTTCTAAAGACCGTCTGAAGATAGCGGAAAGCGGTTTAAAGATGTTCTCACTAACTTCCCTGAGCACTCTATGATATCAGCCATCAGGACCTGCCGCCTTATCTGCCTTTAGTTTATACAACTTGTCTAATACTTCATTATCCCTAACCTCAATTTCCGCAAAATAATCTTGAGCGTTGGACATGCCCTCTGGTCGAATAAAACCTCACTCTGAGGTAAAATTCTCAACAAAAAAACTGTTTAAGGTATCCGGAATAGCCTTGCTATCATATAGCAGCGATCCATATTTATTCTTTATGTACTTAACCTCCTCTTTAACTTTCCTTTTTCTGCTACAGTACGAAAAGAAGTGCTTAGGAGTAGTATTTGCCCCTTCTGCAATTTGCCTTTCATACAGTCTTCTAGCATTCCTCAGCTCTTTTTTGACCACAGCTCGTATTTTACAGTATTCAGCCTTAGTATTCTCATTGTTATCCTTTTATGTATGTCTTGTAAAGATTCCTCTTATTCCTCAGACTCCTACGAATAGCTGTGGTCATCCATGGAGGATTTTTTTTTTTTCAGCTTACTTTTTGGACACCTTTGGAATGAATTTACATCGTGAATCAAGTAAAAACCCTTAAAATCTTTCCCTACATCTCATTTATAGACTCACAGTCCAGAAGTGTCTCCCATTTTATTTCGCTTAGATATGAGCGCATCCCGTCAAAGTTTGCTTGCCTAAACTTAAAAATTTTGGTTTGCGAAGACACCTTTTTAACTTCCCATGAAACGTCAAAATTAACAGTAGAGTTTGGTCAAGTCATCGCTCCCGACCATCTTAGCATGGACAAGGAGAAGGTCAAAGCAGTGGTGGACTGGCCCGCACCCAAGGATCGTGAGGCCCTACAAAGCTTCTTAGGCTTTGCCAACTTCTACCGATGGTTCATAAGGAACTACAGCACCATTGCAGCTCCCCTTACGGCCTTCATCTCCATCAAGGAGCCATTTCGTTGGACTCCGCAAGCTGAGAAGACCTTCTGTGAGCTGAAGAGGCGATTTACCACTGCGCCCATCCTCACCACTCCTGACCCTGCCAAGCAGTTCATAGTGGAGGATGATGCCTCCAACGTCAGGGTTGGTGCAGTCTTTTCCCAAAGATCCAGCAATGATCAGAAGGTACACCCATGTGCATACTTCGCACTGCTTAACACCTCACGAGTCCAACTTCTACGTCCCGTTAACGGGGAGCTGGTGGTGGGTGAAACTGACCTTGGAGGAGTGGAGACACTGGCTTGAGGGGCCTGTTCCATTCATGGTCTGGACGGATCATAAAAATCTTGAGTACCTCCGGTCCGCCAAGAGGCTAACGCCCAGACAAGCCAGCTGGGCGCTGTTCTTCTCGACTTCTTCTCTCTGGCTTACAGACCTGGGTCTAAGAATGCTAAGGCTGACGCCTCTCCAGGCATTTTAACATCTCCATGCCTGAGAGAACCCAGCCCCATTTTACCCAAGGTCTGCTTTGTGAATAACGTGTCGCCTCAGGATCGAGGCTGGTCCGCAATGCCCAGGGCGGTGAAGCCACGCCCAGTGCCTGCCCGCCGCCTGCCTGTAATTCCTGTGGCTGCTCGCTCTGAGGTCCTCCAGTGGGGTCACGCGTCCAACTTGTCCTGCCATCCGGGGGTCGGCCGGACTCTACACTTCATCCGGCGACGATTCTGGTGGCCCAAGATGGCTAAGGACATTCGTGAATTCGTCATGGCCTGCTCAGTCTGTTCATGTGCCAAGCCCTCCCATGCACCACCCTCTGGTCTCCTCCTTCCCATCCCTCACCGCCCTTAGTCACATATCGCACTGGACTTTGTCATAGGCCTGCCCCCCTCCCATGGTCACACCACTGTCCTCCCCATTGTTAACCGTTTCTCCAAGTCTGTCCACTTTGTGCCCCTCCCCAAACTCCCCTCTGCCAAATCCACTGCCGACCTACTCATCCAGCACGTCGTTCGCCCCCATGGCATCCCCATCAACATGGTGTCTGACCGTGGTCCCCAGTTCACCTTCAACTTCTGGAAAGCATTCTGCAAATCCCTTGGCACATTCTTCAGTCTCAGCTCCGGACATCATCCACAGACCAATGGACAGACTGAGCGGGCCAACCAGACCCTCGAGACGGTCCTCCGCTGTGTGTGCTCGGCCAATCTCACGTCCTGGTCATCCTTGTTGCTATGGATCAAGTAATTCAGTCAACTCCCATGCTGCCTTCATACTGGCCTATCCCCTTTGAGTGCTGCATGGGGTACCAGCCCCCATTGTTCCCCAGCCAAGAGGAGGAAGTCGTGGTGCCTTCTGCTGAGGCGTTCATCCGCCCGGTGCCGTCATATGTGGCAATCTGCACGTCGCGCCTTAGCAAGATCGGGTGAGCAGATGAAGATCGAGGGGGACAAACGTCGGTGCCCTGCTCCCCCACTACAGAGTTAGCTAAAAGGTCTGGCTGGCTGCCCAGGATATTCCACTCCATGTGGAGAGTCGCAAAGCTGGCTCCACGCTTCCTGGGCCCCTTTCCTATCCTCAAAATCATCAGCCCCTCTGCGTTAAACTCAAACGTCCTTCCACTATCACGAAGACTCCACTGGGTTTTCCATGTCTGCGCACCTGAGACCCATCGCAACATCTCCCCTCCTGCCTCCCCTTGAACCACCCCCTCCTCGGCTCATCGGCGGAGGTGAGGCCTACACCGTCAATAAATTACTGGACTGTCGTCAGAGAGGCAGAGGCCTCCAGTACCTTGTGGATTGGGAAGGTTACGGCCCAGAAGAACATGCCTGAGTCCCAGCCAGACACATCTTAGATAAATCCCTGATCAGTGAATTCCATCTCACACACCCTAAGCCTTAGCCCCAGCTTGCTGGAGACCTTTCAAGTATTCTTGTTTATGTTTTTGTGTTTAGTATTGTGGTTTTGTTAGATGTTGCTTGTTTCTGGTATTCTTAGTCTTGTTAGGTTTTGTATTTAGTATTAGATGTTTCATGTTTCTTAGTTTCCATGTTTTTTCTTGTCTTAGTTTTCTTGATATTCCTTGTCAGCGCCAGGTGGCCTTTATAGGGGATACTGTTGTGATTCCAGTGTTCTGTGCCGTTCTGCCAGAACATTGGTTGGAGTTTTAACAGTTTCTTGTGCCAGGTTTCATTGTTCAGTCATTACTCATGTCATGGTTTTAACAGTTCTTGTATCAGGATTCATGATTCACAGTTTTCACTTTTATTTTTCATGTTTTTTAAATTTTCCATGTTTTGTATCTCACCAGGTCTGGTCTGCCCAGTCAATCCACCTCTCCAGTGTCTGCGTGGTCATGTCCATGTTTTACCTCTCGCGCTACATTCGGGAGTGGCTTACGGTTTCAAACTTCTTTCTGACGTTTCTTCCTTCGGGGCTTCCTAGTCTTCGTGCTTGTTAATTATTTTAATTTATCACTAACAACCTACTAATCAGTCACGGGGGGGTGTTTCCATTAGATAGGCACGTACTAATCATTACTAATTTAGAGAGGGATTTAACTCGCATACTTCCTGCTGTCGCTACATTCTTACCTGTGCTTTACTATCATCTAGTTTAACACTTTAACTGTTCATAGTATTTTATTGGGCTCTTATATGCTGCAACACGCTCATTGTTCTTAATGAGCAAATACTTGCTCTTATTGTCTCGTCACGCCGCAGCTGTTTTCCTCTCTTGTCTTGCGTGCTTTGTAATTAAACAATCTCGTTTCTCCCTGTCGGTCTACAGGTGATCCTCGTTGTCTCATGATTGTTCCTGCTATATCTGGGGAGAGGTCGGAGTTGGCTGGCAGACAGTCTCGTTTTCATGCTCGTTTACCATGCGTTTCATGCCTTGTTCATTGCGTTTCCTTGCCATAGTCTTGCCTAGTGTTTTGTTTATCTCGTTTTGTATGTGCCTCGCGCCTTTTCATAGTTCGTTTATTTTTATTTATTTGTTATCTTCCCGAGAGTTTCTAGTGAATTTTTATTTTTCTCGTTTTGAATTTTTCTTTCTTAGCTCTGTGAAGCTTTCCTTTGTTAGATTTTAGCAACCCTTTGGGCCAAGTTTTTCGTTGGCCATCGTGCCTGTTTTGTTTTGATTTCTCAATAAATCATCAAATCAAGCCTTGCTGTCTCGCGCCTGGTGTCCATCTGAGTCTCGCAACAGCGTGTGTGAGCACTAGTCCCAAGTGGCTCCAGTACCTCAACATTGCTAAGTCTATCAGAGTCATTACATAGCACTAAATCTAAAATTGCCTTCTCTCTTGTAGGTTTATTAATATACTGCACCAAAAAATTGTCATTTATAACATCCAGAAATTCTTCCTCCCCTTTACCCTGTCCTTTCACCAATTTCCACTCGATACCAGGATAATTGAAGTCTCCCATAATAATAGTCCCTCCTCCTCTACAAGCTTGCCTTATCCTCTTAAAGAGCATTTCATTGACAATATTGTCCAAAGCTGGCGGTCGATAGCATACTCCTATGTTTAAACCTGTCTTTTATTTGCCAATGAGCCTGACCCAGATATCTTCACAGGGCAAGGAATGTTCAATTTCAGGAATTTCCTGTACATTTGTTTTCGTTCACAGAGTGCTATGCCCCCTCCTCGCCTATTACATCTATCCTTCCTAAAGAGCTTATAACCTATATTATATTCATCTCCATCCTCTTCACTAAGCTATGTCTCTAATCCCAACTATGTCATAGCCCTCACTAATTATAACGGCCTCAAGTTCTGGAAATTTATTTTTTATGCTTCTTGCATTTAAATAAAAACATTTCAGGTTATTACTAATGCTCTTCCTCGATTTCTCATGTGCCTGCTGCTTCAAGCCCCCCACTACGCTTTGTTGCTTTAAAAGTATATCATCAATAGTGCATGTAACGCTGTCAGCTTCCATCAGGGCAGTCTGCATTTCCCTATGTTTAACACTCACTAACCTCCCTGCCCAATGTCCAATTTGTATGCAACACAAAAAGGTACGTCTCTCAATCTGACTGAGGACGAGCTTTTGACAATCTTTGGTATACTTTTAACCACTGGCTACAACACTGTCCCAAGACGGCATCTTCTCTGGTCAGGTGACGATGATGTCAGCAACATGTCCATCAAAGACGCCATGCGGAGGAACAGATTTGATGAAATAATGGCTTCCATTCATCTTGTGGATAATACCAACATCACAGCTGACCCTTTCTTCAAGGTGTGTCCCCTGTTTGAGGAGCTGAACAAAATGAACAAAACCATTCCTTTTCAGGAACATTTGTCAGTGGATGAGATGGTGATTGAGTACTTCGGACGGCATGGATGCAAGCAGTTCATTAGGGGAAAGCCCATCCAATTTGGGCGCAAGATGTGGATCCTTAGCATCCTCTGCTGGATTTGTCTACCGGATGGAACCATATGCCAGAAGCCAAACACGACTGGTGGAAACTGGACTCAGTCAGGGTCCAAGTGTGGTTCTTGGCTTAGCAGAGAATGCTGGAGTGCCACCGGGTTGCAAGTTCTACCATGACAACCTCTTCACAACCCTATCCTTGGTTGATGAGATGACCAGAAGGGGCTATGGCAGCTGTGGCACAATGCGTGAAAACCAGCTCTGTGCTGCATCACTTACACCAGCAAAGATGTTTCAGAAGACATCAAGAGGTGATGCTGAATATCTTGCTGAAAGAGGAAAACTGACTGTGAGATGGAATGACAATAGTGTGGTCACCGTTGTGTCCAACATGGAGAAGGGGTACTCAGACGTCAATACTCAAAGATGGAACAAACAGAAACATGCAATTAACAAAGTGAAACAGCCTACATGCATCAAGGACTGTAATACACATATGGGAGGCGTTGATCTACACGACCAGTGTGTGAATCGCTACAGGATCAGCATTCGGTCCAAGAAGTGGTGGTGGCCATGCTACAGCTGGGGACTGAGCAGTGCTGTGGTTAACAGCTGGTGCTACTACAGGTACACGCAATCACAAAGCAATTTGAACAAAACATGCAGTAGAATAATTCATTAATCCATGTTGGTTGATTCATTATTTCATTAATCCAGGTCCTGGAAAGGGGGAGACCAAGATCTCTTCTCCTTCCAGAGGCTGGTTGCCCAGAGTCTCCTCCAGCGCCATGGGGTGAGGCCAAGTGGCCATGGAAGAAAATCAGCACTGGGTAAGGCTATATATGAAGTTGCCAGATTTGACAACCTACACCACTGGCCCCACAACACAGGCAGAAAATACCAGAGATGCCAAGATGTGATGGACGAACTCCGTTTTTATGAGAAATGTGGTGTTGCACTGCACGTAGAGTGCTTCAAGCCTTACCACACACCGTGAAACTACACCAAGAAGAGATACAGTATGGGGGAGAGGAGAAAGAAATGTAGTAATATTTGGAGATGTGTTCTTTGGGTTCATGGATGGGTCATTCATGATTTTATTAACTTCATATTGACAAAGGTGTTTGAGAAGACATGTTGAACTGATGCACTGAAATTATTACTACTATTTTAAAAAATGTAACTTTGAAATGACATTATTTGTTGAATTGTTCATTGTTCAATTTACTAAGTTCAAGTGGGGCATTGGAATTAATGTTTTAAACCTTATATGTGTGTGTGTGTGTGTGTGTAAAAATTTTGAACTTAATGAATTTGTTCAAGATCCCAAGTATCCAGGTTGTTAAAAATAGTTCACATTTGCAAAATAATGGGCTACAAGCCACCTTTTTGATGTCACATTGATTTGTTCTCAAACTTGATTTAAGCGATAAAATGTTTCTCAATAAAAATAGATCTGTTGAAAAAAATATTTAGAATTACATGTGATTTATGTACTCTAATTCATATTTCACTTTTATTGGGGTAGATACAAGGTATGTGCCCACCGGCAACTATAGTTGCCACTCATTCAAATAAGATTTTGTAGAAAAGGGAACACAAAAAGGGGAAAATAAATGCAGAACATGTTCATGGAGGACTCAATTAAAATAATTATATGCATAAAAATGTTTTTGAAAATTTGGGCACAAATGGGTTGAAAAAATAAAGTTCTGGTGACCTTTCTAGCATGAAATGTGGAGAGAGAAGCTATATATTTCAAAGCAGGAGTCTTTAACAGAGCCTGAATGCTCACAGTTCAGGTTCGGTCTGAAAGGAAAGATCTTGCCATCAGAAAAATAAGCTTTAAAGTAGACCAATATTAGTAGTTTGATTGCATATTAGTCAAATATGATAATCTTAAATGCATTTTTTCAATATTTCCACAAAAAGACCAAAAAAAAAAAAAAAATCCTTCAGACATTTTTTTCATGTCTCGGAGCCTCAAAGCCTCTCTGAAAGTATGCCTAAACTAAGGCTTTGATCATGGAATGTGAAAATTAAAACTTTGTCTTAGGACTGAACCAAATACATTGTTGGAAAGGTCTCGACCTGGAAAGAAACACATGTCAGTCTGAAGACTGTGCATGGCTTTTGCTTTGAAATATTGACTTTTAAACTGTAAGATGGGAAAAGGGGGGTTAAAGCACTGCTGGCGCTGATGAGTGCATCTGTGACACTGCAGCAAGACTGCAGGCCTTCTGAGCATCAAAAGACTTCAACGCCCTGCAATATAACTAATTGTTGAGTTCCTGACGACAAGCAGCTTGTTGTTTGCTGGGGTTTTGTGAAGGGAAGAGGGGGTCGTTTATGCCTGTAAGAGACTGGAGACCTGAGCTGGGGAATGCAAAATGTGATCAAGCTGTATGTGTGAATGGCTGGACAGGAGGGTAATAAACCCAGCCTCTGAGCTGGGAGGGGGGTTTGCATGGTTTCTGCACCTTTGATATCGCCCTGCATGGGGAGGCCTTTGGCTTACCCAGTGCTCCATATTGCCCTCAATCATCTGTGTAAGACTGGACCCTAACTTATCTGTTTTAAATAATCTAAACCTCTGGGAACGTCATAATATACTCATATGTTTAATATACTGATAAGAAATCACTTCTGTACTTATAACGATAATTTTCCTGTATAATAATTCAGCTTAAGACTTTTTCATGACAACCGCATCATATTCATACATTTTCCTGGCTTGTTTGATATGTATGTTTTTGTTACAATTCGAGGAGTTGAATGGCATATGTTTCATATCAAATGAAATTATAGTTCATTCACTTTTAGAAACTCCCTAAATTTGGGTAAGGTAAAATCTCCTCTCGGGTAATAAAGTGTAGTTCCTTTTGTCTGAATGACCCCTCATTTACAGCCAAATGGCCTGACTATGTCTCAGTCCTGAGACCTGTAACCCAATATCTCACCTGGTTAACTTATGGGGCTCTCTGGTTGGAGGAGGGGGTTGCTGGTTTGGTTTATAGGAAAGAGAATGAGCTGTTCGGGAAGATCGTGATCCGATCTCTCCCCGCAAGCACGTGTGTGAGTAGCCTTTTCAATGATGTAACATCGTATTTCGAACTTCCCGCGCACACGTTAGTGCGTGTATCCTTTTCCTCCAGGTATGACTTTATTCTCCTCTTCTAAATTATCGTAACTTGTAATTGGCTTTAACGTTGATTTGTTTGATTTAAGCTTTTTGCCTACCTGGTGAATAAATTATTGCCATTCCTTTAAGCTTGCGTGGTCTCCGTGACTCCTAATCCTTTTGTTCTTTCTAGCCACGTTACTTACCCGGTACTTAGGGGCGGTAGTCCTTGCATTCCAGACTAGCTAGCTGATGTTTTAAAAAGGTAGTGATGGGTTTTAAGTTGGATTGCAGATTACGGTCTACTTATATAAAAGGGTTTATGTAGTATCGGGTCCTGGGGATTTGGCCTTAAGGGCACCCTTGGGCTTATAAGCCGGTGCCTGGTCGATCTCCTTAAGGGGCCCTGTGGTGCACATAAATCTGGGTTCATGATATGTTTATGCCAAAGTTGCTACTATCATGGTAATTTCTTCCATCCTCTAGAACTCTCACCGAACTAAGATCCGGCAACTGCGCTTATTACCGGGGCGTCGGTTGAGTAACTGGTTTTCACGGAAGAGTCTGGCGGCTTAGTTGCCCGAGATTCACGCATGTGTCCCTAAACTATAAGTTCTAATTCTAATTTGGAGTCAGATATTTAACGAGGTATAACTAAATTTGGTATTCTAAATTTATTATGGAGTCAGATTAATTGTAACCGTTGTGCTTTTTTGTGCCCCGTCCTTGAGCGGAGAAATATATCCATTTTATTGTGATTCGCACCAGCCAGGGGCGTCATGGCGTGCTAATACTAGGAATTTACACGCATAAACCTTCAACCCGGCTCTTCCTCCCTTGGTCGAGTCGTGGGGTTTACAGCTGGTGACCCTGTCTCCGTGATATCTTGAGTATTATATCCGAAATATGTGTTTTTGGGAGTATTTGCATTTTTCTGCGGTGCGGTGTGAGTCACAATAATCCACGACACCTCAGACTTGGAGTGTCTGCAGGGCAGCAGCCAGTGAGACACCCCATGCGGTGAGGTTCCATTCCCCCCTTAACAGTACATCAAGGCAGTGAGTATTACCTTTCTTACTTATGAATGCTAGAAGTTTTGCTTTTCCACCGCACATACAGACACTTTTCTGTAGTATGGGTGAAATACTCAAGTGGTAGGCCTGGGACCGTAGCAACCAGGAAAAAAACCCATTTACAGTATTCAAGCGGGGAGTAGAGAAGTAAGCTTTAAGGGCAGTTGAATGAATGTTTTCATAGCTTAGTCTACTTAAGTGAGTGGGGTTAAGCTGTGGAAACTGCACTGTAGTATCTTTGGCCCGTGAGACCTGTATTCTGTAACTTTTCTAGACTGCTATATATTCACCATATGTAATTTGATATTTTTCATGCTTTTTGCGAATGGAGTAAGTTGAATGAATTGTGCCATTGTGGGCAGTGGAATCCAGGACGTTGATACCATTTCCTGGATATTGCTTTAGAATGGTTACAGGCTGATGGTTTTGGTGCAAGCTCCTGCTGTGACCGTGCAGAGAATCTTGCCCAAATACTGAACGGAGTGCGTGTTGGGGACAGAATGGCTTGAAAATATCACTGGGTTAACATGTTTTATAGTAATAATGATTGTACGTTGGTGGCAAGTATGTTCATTAATGCTCTGACCGCATCATTGGTTCGGTTCGAGGATTGACGAATACTTCAATCCTCTTGTCTTGTTAAACTTTGTGTAAAGGTGATAGCTTGCGGTTTCACTGCCCGGTGTGTGCGCTCTTTTGATCAGCGCCCTGAGAGAGCTGCATAACGGCATTCGGAAAATTGTCATAATTTGGACTCTAAGTTTAAGTAATGTGCATTCTGCACCATTGGGTTTCGAGTTAGACAAATTCGGAAAGTTTTTCGTGCCCGGCAGTCTTCGGGACACGGACAGGATTAAATTAATTCTTGATTGGGTTTGTGATGCGGTTTTTATAAAGCGGAATGTTCAGCAGTTCGGTTGTGGGCTAAGGTTTTGTTGTGGTTCGTGTGGCGTGGGCTTCTCGGACTCGGGTTATTTGTGCTTCATACGCCCTAGACTGCGCGGTTTGTGGGAGAACATGTGTCCTGGACATGGCAACGGGAAGCTTATCACTGAAAGTGTTGAATATTTTTTACATTGCCGTAAAATTGGGAAATTACCATTATGACAGCTTTAAAAATATCCTTGCAGTTAAGCTTTGTATCCGAGCACGTATTGAAGCTGCCATATTACCTTTGCACAAAAGATTATTAAATTGAACGGCCCGCCATTTTTTGGCACGCTTTGTTGGGAATATAACATGGTTTCATCTGAGGGCAGCCATTGGTTGAGTTGGCATGTGGGTCGGTACTCCCTCCAAGGCGAGGGAAGTTTCAGCCCATTTCCCTTGGGTCACGTGAATATTTGCGGTTAGCTGGTTGGCTGATACAGCCCCAGGTCAAACCGTGTAATATGGTGATGTGGGCCCGTTGCCAGTGAGCTGATTGGCTGCTGGTTCCCTACCATCCTTCTGGGGAAAAAGATGGAACCAGTGGTAATTTGCATGCGTCTCACTAACGGCATGCCTGTGTCCACCATTTTGAGTGTGGCAGTGTACTAACAACTTGCTTGAATGCCTGAACTACAAAAGCTAGAAAGCTGCCAATTCTAATTAAGCGTTTGTGTGGACTTCACTAATCCCTCAATATGTTTTGTTAAAAGTTATATTTTTCACCACTTGTTTGTACTCCGCCATTGCCATGATGTATCAAACTGTATCTGAGCTCTGACTTCACGTATGGGGACATTAAGGCTTACATTGTCTGCCCAGCGAAGGACGATTTATGACCTCAGGGGGGATGGGAATTCTACCTTAGAATGCCTATGATGGTTTATCTATGGGAGAAGAAATTTCCTCCCCTAAAGTTACATTCAGTATCATTTTATTCAAAATTTGTGTTCACCCCTGAATGTAGGGAGCCAGATGGGTTTGGTCATTTTGGCAATGCTTGGTGTACTCCTTTTAACTATTCAGGATCTCACAAGGCTACCACTCTTTCTGCTTGTGCTCTCGCTCTCGCTCTCTCTCTCTCTCTCCCCCTACTCCTCAGTGTGACTGTATTCTTGACAGAGTGCATGATTTGCGTTTTATGTTTAATGTCTCTGTTTTTTAAATATTGTTTCTTTTTCAGTGTCTGGACCATGCAGATATTAACCCTGCATGGCGTCTTTTGTTTTCAGACACAAAGGGCTTCACACCTGAGAGAACCAGCCTTAGCACAGATGGGCTGGCACCCTCTCAGGGGAGATGTGGACATCCTGTTGCTGGGGTCATAAACTCATTCAACATTGCTGAGACAACTATTAACAGTTACAGACCCCTCTGGTGGACCACCAGAACAAACTTTACAATCGCAATTGTTAAATTAGAGGAGTCCACTAATCTCACTCACACATTGCTATCAATTCCTGCCCACATGGGAGAATCAAAATAAATCCCATGTGCATGTCTTTGTGTTTGTTTGTCCTTGTGTGTGATTCAGTGTTCATTGTTAATATTTTCTGTTTGTCTGTGTTTGTCTTAAATGTTGATTGTTTTGTGTGTTAAGACAAGACTGTTAGCAGCATACATTTCAGTACTGATTTTTGCATTATCTATTATGAACATGCACAGCACTGAGTAATTATTATGTAATTATCTTAGTCTTGCAATGTTATCTTGAATGTATTATTTTCAATATCATCGACAATTCTTTTCTGTGTATGTTTCTCTATTTTAGGAACTGTTATGGCCCCAATTTGTTTTCGCCCCAATTTGTTATGGCGTCACGGACAGCAAGGGATGACAGACAAAATCCTTTAAGTTCAACAGATTTAATTAAACAAACACATAGAACTAATCTACACCCTACACTACTGACCAAGATTGAAAAGAAAATAAAAAAAAAAGATATTTACAGTTCCTGTAATGGAGATGGGCTTCTCTGTTGTGATGTCCTGGGACAGGAAAATGCTCCAACACAGGCAAAAATCCACAAAAAGCTTAAAAGGTCTTGAAAAGAGTGACAGGTCTGGTCAAATGTATCCTTCTTGCAATTTCTCCTACTCTCCCACACTCTCGATTTTTCTCCTTATATACTCTTGTCCAGCCCCCTCCCATTTCTGGGACTTTCCCTCTGGGCATGCCCTGGACATGCCCAACCTAGCTTCAGACTGGGCTTCACAAAAAAAAAAAGTCAATACTGCCATCTAGTGGCTATTTACCACATTACACCTCCATTCCAAAAGGAAAAATTTTGACTTATAATAAGGCAAAATTTTTCTTTTCATCTAAAAATGGTTAAGTAGACACTTGTATATATATACATACTCAAACCGCAAAAAGCAATCAGCAATTACATTGTCAGTACCCTTTACATGCTTCATCCCCAATGAACTTCGCCTTTCTTCAGTTGGTTGGTGAGACTGAGAGCAATCTCAGCAAAGTTCTTGCAGAACTTGCGGTAGTACCCGATCATTCCAAGGAAGCGGCGCAAAGCTTTTTGTTGTCAGGAACTGGAAAGTCCGTGATGGCTTGGACTTTAGCATTTATGGGTGCCACCTTACCCTGGCCTATGGCGTAGCCAAGATCGTGACAGTAGCACAACCAAAGTCACTCTTGTTCAGGTTAACAGTCAGGTTAGCCTGGGTCAAGCGCTGAACAACGTCTCTACATCTTTCAGATGTTCTTCCCAGGAGTCACTCCATGTGATCAGGTTGTCGATATGCGCACCGTGTGTGGCAATCCGGCGATTGTAGACTGTATCATCCTTTGAAGCGTGGCTGGGGCATTTTTTTTTCATGCCAAAGGGTAGGACTTCATACTGGTATAACCCAGATGGTGTGGCAAAAGCAGAGATGCTCTTGGCCCTCTCAGTTAAAGGCACACACCAATAACCCTTCAATAAATCAATCTTGGTCAGAAACTTTTTGCCCTACTCTGCTCGATACAATCATGAATCCTAGGTATTGGAAACACATCAGTTCTAGTTACAGTATTGACTTTATAATCTGATAATCTGTACAGAATCTAGTGCTTCCATCAGGTTTTGGAACTAGAACACAGGGTGAACTCCAATCTGAGTTAGAGGGTCTGATAATATCATGTTCTAACATGTACTCAACCTCTTTCCCAGCAATCTTTTCTTTTTCAGGATTCATCCGGTATGGATGCTGTTTTATTGGTTTGGCATCACCAACATCTACATCATGAGAGGCTATAGAAACTCTCTTTGGAACATCAGGAAATAGATCTTTATATTTCTTGATCAACCTCTCAAACTGATCTTTCTGTGAGGGTTCTAAGTGCTGGAGTTTTACATCAAGATTTTGCAACACTTCAGAATTTGACAATTTACATGAAAGAACTTCAGCTTTTATTCTAGGTTCATCATCTTTAAACTCCCCTCATCTTCACAAGTCTCGACCATAGGAGGATCTGAAGTGACAGCTGCAACCCTAGCATTCCTATCATGATAAGGCTTCAGCATGTTAATGTGACACAACTGTTTTGGCTTTCTCCTATCTGGAGTCTTCACAATGTAATTGAGATCATTGAGTTTTGTCAGAATTTCATAAGGACCATGAAATCTACCCTGCAATGGATTGGATTGCAAGGGAAACAACACAAGGACCTTGTCTCCCTGGTTTAAACTCACGGCTTCTAGCCTTATGATCATACCAAGTTTTCATTTTTCCCTGACTTGATTTCAAGTTCTCTTTGGCTGGGTCACAAGCTGCACGCAGTCTTTCCTTGAACTTTTGCTAACATAGTCTAACAGACTGATATCACGGCTCTTTCTCTTGCCATTGTTCACTCAACAATAGCAAAGGTCCTCTCACTTCATGGCCAAACACTAACTCAAAACGGACTGAATCCAGTAGACTCTGCACTGCTTCCCTAGCTGCAAACAACAGCAAATGAACACCTTCATCCCAGTCTTTCTCATGGTCATAACAATAAGTCCTCATCATTGTCTTAAGAGTGGAATGAAACCGCTCTAAGGCACCCTGACTCTCTGGATGATAGGCACTGGAAAGAATCTGCTTCGCACCTAGTTCATACACAACCTGCTGAAACAATCCAGAAGTGAAATTGCTACCTTGATCTGACTGAATTTCCCTGGGAAGGCCAAACAATGTGGAGAACTTTATCAAAGCCTTCGAGATTGCAGTTGCTTTGATGTTGCGTGAGAGGTATGGCTTCAGGGAATCTGGTAGCTGCACACATGATTGTCAACAAGTACTGATTTCCAGATCTAGTCTTGGGTAATGGACCAACACAATCAACAGTGACCTTGGAGAAGGGCTCCCCAAATGCTGGGATAGGCTGCAATGGAGCTACAGGTGGGTCTAACTGGTGTTTTCCAACTACCTGACAAGTGTGACAGGTTTTTTCAAAAAGTTGGAAACATCTTTCCAAGTCCAGGCCAGAAGAAGTGTTTCATGATCTTGTCAACAGTCTTGTTAACACCAAGATGACCTCCTAAAGGCAAACTATGAGCCATTGTTAAGATCTCATTCCTGTAGACCTTGAACAACAATTTGCTTGACCACTGCCCAATCTGCATTGGCAGGGATATCAGGAGGGCGCCACTTCCACATCAACACTCCATCCTTGAGATAATACCCAACTGGAACTGCGTCTATTTCTTCATCAGGAAGGGCTCTCTTTTTTTAGTACACAAATTTCAGGATCATTAGTTTGCTCCTGAATCAACCGCTTTCTGGACAGAGACAAGTCTCCAGACACATCAGAATCACCAGACCCATCTGGCTGGCTGAATAGAGAACTGATAAAAGTGTCTGATAAGTCCTCAAACGGAGAAACCATAGTAGGCTGAACAGAGTCATGAGGCGAACCACCTGAGTCATGACTATTCAAGGTGCTGGACGGCACCACATCATCTTCTTCTTGAGCCTTCTTGGCCATAGCACAGTCACTGCACAGGAAGGATACAGAGATGGGTCTTCATCGCCATCTTCAGTGCTCGGCTGTGAAGTAAGATGAACAGGGGGACTACATTGCCCCCAGCCAGGTCATTGCCTAGCAACAGAAACACCCTTGATAGGTAGACTTGACATAAGTCCCACCTTTACCTGTCCTGTAACTAAATCTGACTTCAAGAATACAGAGCGCAGGGGTACAGATACAGTCCTCCCTTCAATACCTTGTACAAGTATGAAATCCCCAGAAGCGGTCTCATCACGTAACTCCAAGGAGTCCATCAACAAAAAGTGACTGAGAAGCTCCGGTATCCCTTAGGATATATATGGGGACAGGAGGAGAATGCTCATTCAGAGCCACAAATCCCTCTGACACAAATGGAAGGAATTCCTCCTCATCTTCACAAAAGTCAGCAGTATCAGGCTTCTTAGCCTCACAAGGAGCAGGCAATTTAGCAGATCGGTCATCTACTACAGGGGTTTCTAACCTTGTCTTCACAAAGGCATTGGGTTTGGTATCCTTTTTTCTTGCTCTTTCTTAGCTTTAAGGAACCAACAGTTAGTTGTAACATGACCAGATTTCTTGCAATAATTGCAAACTAGACCACTTTTGTCACTGTCAGCTTTCACACTTTGTTCAGACCTTTTACTGGATTTCTGAGCACCATCACCAGATTTGTCTTTGTCTTTGGGTGAGGAATCTTGGGTATCACCGTTACCTTTCTTCTGAAATTGGGACCATCTATTGTTACTGCTAGACTGAAATTTGGACTTATGTGTGAGAACATATTCGTCTGCAAACTTGGCAGCTGCTTGCAAATTCAGTGCTTGCTTCTCATTAAGGTAGGTCTTAATATCATCCTTGACACAGTTCTTGAATTCTTCAACTAACACCATCTCTTTTAGTGAGTTGAAATCATCCTTGACCTCCATAGAAGTACACCAGCTCAAAGCAAACCTTCTTCTCGTTAGCAAATTCAACATAAGTCTGATTGTCAGATTTCTTCAGACCTCTGAATTTCTGTCGGTAAGCCTCTGGAACCAACTCATAAGCTGTCAAAAGAACCTTTTGACAACCTCATAATCAGAGGAATCATCTGCAGACAAAGCCGAATAGGCTTGTTGAGCTTTTTACCCTTGAGGACAGTTTACAACATCAGAGGCCAGTGTTCCTTTGGCCACTGACAACTCTTAACTACCTTCTCAAGCACTGGAAATACTTATCAACCTCCTTCTCTGAGAATGGAGGCACCAGCTTTACTTCCTGGCTAGCCCAAAATTTTTTTTCAGCTTTGCAGTTTGATTCTTAGTAGCTTAATTTGGAGCCTTTCTTCTCTATCTAATTTTTCTAAATCGAAATCTCTCTGTCTCTGTCTCTCTCTTTTTCTGCTCTTTCCTCTTCTCTTGCTAATTTTCTAACTCAAACTGCCTTTCTTTTCTCTCTTTCTGCTCTCTCGAACTCTCTTTGTTTTTCTTTTTCCTCAATTTCTTTTCTCTCTTCTCTCTCTCGAACTCTCTTTGTTTTTTCTTTTTCCTCAATTTCTTTTCTCTCTTTCTCTCTCTCGAACTCTCTTTGTTTTCTTTTTCTTCAATTTCTAGCATTTTTTTAATTTAAGTTCCAATTCTACATTTGGATTTTTCCACTGGAAACTGTTCCAGATCTCCTGGTTGCAAACACATTTTCATCAATGTAATATTCAATAATCTCTCTAGCCAGTCTTGCTTTTTTCATGGCTGGTTTTACATCTGTCAGCTCTAACTGTCTGCATATTTCTAGCAGTTCTGTCTTTTTAAAGACTTTAAAACCTCTACGGTTGGTGATGCCAAAGAAATCATCCATTGCTGTTGATCTGCCAATACCTATCTAGGAAAATTCAAAAAACAATTTCACTATTTGAAATTTTAGATTTTCAATAAATGACTCGCACAATGGTCTACCCGGACCCGAGCCCCCAATTTGTTATGGCCCCAATTTGTTATCGCCCCAATTTGTTATGGCGTCATCGACAGCAAGGGATGACAGACAAAATCCTTTAAGTTCAACAGATTTAATTAAACAAACACATAGAACTAATCTACACCCTACACTACTGACCAAGATTGAAAAGAAAATTTAAAAAGATATTTACAGTTCCCTGTAATGGAGATGGGCTTCTCTGTTGTGATGTCCTGGGACAGGAAAATGCTCCAACACAGGCAAAAATCCACAAAAAGCTTAAAAGGTCTTGAAAAGAGTGACAGGTCTGGTCAAATGTATCCTTCTTGCAATTTCTCCTACTCTCCCACACTCTCGATTTTTCTCCTTATATACTCTTGTCCAGCCCCTCCCATTTCTGGGACTTTCCCTCTGGGCATGCCCTGGACATGCCCAACCCTAGCTTCCAGACTGGGCTTCACAAAAAAAAAGTCAATACTGCCATCTAGTGGCTATTTACCACATTACAGAACATATCCATTACTGCACTGTCTTGTTTTTGTTTAAGTCTCTTTAATTGTTTTAATATATTTTTTGTATTTCTTGCTACTACTTAATCTGTTACCCAAAAAACATGCTTACTGAGCGATTAATTACAACTCTTTGACTTCAAATTCTTCCACAGGAGTAGAAATCAGAGGGCCCCTGATTTTAGAACTCCGCTCCAAATTTTCAGATTCAAATTATTATGCCAGTTTGGGTGGAAATGCTGGCGTTTCCTTCCGTCAATCATTCATTCATCATTTTGACTGTGTCTCTGAGTGTAACTTAGTTGGTTCACTAAGCAATTCAATATTTTCCCAATTTTAAACAGTTTTTATCAATCACATGGTTGTTTCTCTTTCCTATAGTCTCCCAAATCAAACTTTTTCAAATTCTTACAGTTTATTACCCTGAGAGGAACCAAACGCTCATTTTTCATAATATGGTGTATTTGTCTTGAAAAACTCAACTGCAGCCTAAAACATAATGTCTTGCCTATTCTCATGTCTGTTTTCCATCCATTATCACATGGAGCATGTTCTGGTCCAGTCCTAAGGGTGTGAGGGGCACTCCAACACCAGATCTGCCTCATACAGCGCACACTGCAATCCATCTACCCTGGATCTCCACCTTCCCAATCATCCTTCCATTCGCTCTACAACCCCAATCTCTGGATTTTGACCATCTGGACAATCTTCTATGTCCCCTTGAGTGCTGGTTTGTCCCTCATGGGGCCACAGGGGGGACTGTAAGATGGGAAAAGGGGGGTTAAAGCACTGCTGGTGCTGATGAGTGCATCTGTGACACTGCAGCAAGACTGGCAGGCCTTCTGAGCATCAAAAGACTTCAACGCCCTGCAATATAACTAATTGTTGAGTTCCTGACGACAAGCAGCTTGTTGTTTGCTGGGGTTTGTCTCTTGAAGGGAAGAGGGGGTCGTTATGCCTGTAAGAGACTGGAGACCTGAGCTGGGGAATGCAAAATGTGATCAAGCTGTATGTGTGAATGGCTGGACAGGGGGCAATAAACCAGCCTCTGAGCTGGGAGTGGGGGGTTTTGCATGGTTTCTGCACCTTTGATATAAGCCCTGCATGGGAGGCCTTTGGCTTACCCAGTGCTCCATATTGCCCTCAATCATCTGTGTAAGACTGGACCCTAACTTATCTGTTTAAATAATCTAAACCTCTGGGAACGTCATAATATGCTCATATGTTTAATATACTGATAAGAAATCACTTCTGTACTTATAACGAATTTTCCTGTATAATAATTCAGCTTAAGACTTTTTTTTTTTCATGACAACCGCATCATATTCATACATTTTTCCTGGCTTGTTTGATATGTATGTTTTTGTTACAATTCGAGGAGTTGAATGGCATATGTTTCATATCAAATGAAATTATAGTTCATTCCTTTTAGAAACTCCCCTAAATTTGGGTAAGGTAAAATCTCCTCTCGGGTAATAAAGTGTAGTTCCTTTTGTCTGAATGACCCCACATTTACAGCCAAATGGCCTGACTATGTCTCAGTCCTGAGACCTGTAACCCGATATCTCACCTGGTTAACTTATGGGGCTCTCTGGTTGGAGGAGGGGTTGCTGGTTTGGTTTATAGGAAAGAAATAGAGCTGTTAAAGGGAAGATGGTATCCGATCTCTCCCAGCGCCGCGTTAATGTGTGAGTAGCCTTTTCAATGATGTAACATCGTATTTGAACTTCCGCGCGCGTTAGTGCGTGTATCCCCTCCTCCAGGTATGACTTTATTCTCCTCTTCTAAATTATCGCGTAACTTGTAATTGGCTTAACGTTGATTTGTTTGATTTAAGCTTTTTGCCTACCTGGTGAATAAATTATTGCCATTCCTTTGCTTGCGTAGTCTCCGTGACTCCTAATCCTTTTGTTCTTTTTCTAGCCACGTTACGACCGGTACTTAGGGGCGAGTCCTTGCATTCAGACTAGCTAGCTGATGTTTTAAAAAAAAAGGTAGTGATGGGTTTTTAAGTTGGATTGCAGATTACGGTCTACTTATATAAAGGGTTTATGTAGTATGGTCCTGGGATTTGGCCTTAAGGGCACCCTTGGGCTTATAAGCGGTGCCTGGTCGATCTCCTTAAGGGGCCCTGTGGTGCACATATAAATCTGAGTTCATGATATGTTTATGCCAAAGTTGCTACTATCATGGTAATTTCTTCCATCTAGAACTCTCACGAACTAAGATCCGGCAACTGCACTATTACCCGGGCGCCGGTTGAGTAACTGGTTTTCACGGGAAGAGTCTGGCGGCTTAGTTGCCCCAGATTCACGATGTGTCCCTAAACTATAAGTTCTAATTCTAATTTGATCAGATATTTAACGAGGTATAACTAAATTTGGTATTCTAAATTTATTATGGACAGATTAATTGTAACCGTTGTGCTTTTGTGCCCGTCAGCGAGCGGAGAAAATGTATCCATTCTATTGTGATTCGCACCAGCCAGGGCGACACAGCGTGTTAATACGGCCAACAGAACAAGTTGAACCTTTGCCCTACAATTTCCGTCGTTGGTTATTGTTTTATGGGTTTTACAAAACCTTGACCTCAGTGCGTGTTTGAAGGCTTTTCGGCCAGCAATAGAAGGGGACAGACATGGGGCCAACTGTAACAGAAAGGTCTTGACTTCTGCTATATGATTATACCCTTTGTGGGTGTAGTCACCAGGAGGGGGCGCTGTCAATATGTTTTAACAAATTTTCACCCATTTATCAATATGATACTCAGAAATTGACCTCAGGAATTTGTTTCCCACCTTCTTAACCCCGCAGTGTGCTCTCAATTCAATATTTACACCTTCAAATATAGGGAAAAAAAGTTAATCTTTGTTTTTTAACTACAATTCCTAGAGCCGCATATGATAAGTCAATATACAAAACAAGCACCATATTTGTAGTCATTAGGGTTAGCAAACTAGGGTTGTAGTTAAGGTTTTAAAACGTTTGTATCAAATAAGTATACAAAATAGTACAGCTAAACCTATAACTACATTGAATATCATCTGTGTGAAGAAATGTTGTTGTTTATTTCAGATATTTTTTAAGACTGCGACAAAACGCTGGATACAAATCAGTGGTACTGTAGAAGTTCTTCCAAAAACAGTCATAAAAAGACAAATATTACTAAATATTTCACGTCTTCACAACAGTCAAATTAGTGATTACTTTACATCCAGATGATATGTGTAAATGAAAATGCTATTGATTTTATCTTGGACATTTTAGCTATATGGAAAGATGAGTCTCTATATTTTGTTTAGACTTTTGTACTTCTGGATTTTAAATGGTCATGAAATAGGACTATGTAGAGGATCTCTTCTAATGAGTGAGCCGAGATGTGAAATTTATGAAAGCGGGACTAGTGATTTTCATTGATTCCAAGCCTTTGGCGAAAAGACGAAAATTACCACTCG